>VACF01002410.1:142115-281984 GCA_006891605.1 Pleurozium schreberi | reverse complement strand
AYAMWATATATTATGAATATTGTGGTATTTTATCAAAAAAACATTGACCAATTACTTTTCAATGCAACTTGAATTAATAATCAKGATAGTACGTYAAATAACAATRTATCAYAATTTGTATGTTAAATCACAATTAAAAAGTTATAYAGCTAAATMCARGTCATATAGAGAAATCCSAAGRGCCCTTCTAAGGTTAATAAATCATGATAAAGCCTCAAAATTTTCATGAAGGTTTAGACCAATTCAATACCATTATCATTGTAAAACCTACAACTCTACTACCTTCTTTGGATTTTGAAGGAAGATAGTATTTTATCTTAGATACTTGGGGAGGAGTTCAATTATAGATTGATTATAAATTTGAAGAATTATAATTGGCTTTGCTTCCAAACTTATTGAAGAACCATATACTCWAAAACAACTTATTTTTGCTAAAAAGATACCCATTTCAAAAGGATCCCTCCTTTTGTAAACAATATTATGTCTCACCTATATATRTTTTTCACCTATCCATKTTTTTTTTTTTTTTTTTKATAACATACRACCTGGGTTGCARTGAGGACTGACACCTATCCATGTTTAATGATCATGGTTGGCAAGGTGGTATTGGATTGGATTTAAGGATGGTCTGGTTTATTTTTTTTGAACTATTCAATACCCAACTACCTTGCAAACTTCTTYCATATGCACTTGACCAGAAATTTCTTCTCTAAAACCTTGGGCAATCTCATGTCTAAGCATGATCTTTTTGCAGGTGACCAGATAAAACTACAATGAATCTTCAGTTGTTTTCAGAGTCCCAAAATTACTTTCCAAGATGATGTGGAGTCCTCTTTCAAGTACAACGCGAGATCCAGAAAAYTTAAGATGCAAGCAAGACCCAGAAAATTTAAGACAGAATTAACAATGTGAACTTATTTGGTGGTTACGTTACTAAAGCACAGGATGACAATGGCACTTCAAAATTCCCGACGCAAAGGTTCAGGCTGCATGGAACCACCTCTGCCAGGCAGGTTTAGCCCAATGCCCCCTGAGAGCGTCGAGGGTCCAGAAACACTAGTGGTTAAAAAGAATGGGTTACCGGTACTTGCAAGCCCGTATAACATAAATAATGTTCAAAACGATGGGTCATTTCCAGAAATTCTGAATGAACCTTGCTACAAACAAAATACATTGCTCCACATTCCTACTTGAGCCCAGTAAGAATTTGGAGCAAGCACTCGATTTGAGCCTATTTCATCTCAGAATCAAGACCTCAATATACAAATGAAAACCTGTAACTGCAACTTCCATTTGAACTACCACTAGTACTGTAGTTCTCACTATTTTATGATGTATATGGAGACTGAATACAGCCAGATAGGGCTGTTTCAATGCAATCTGCAGGCAGGTCAACCAATTTGAGTGTCGCCTCCCAAACAAGATGAGCCTTCTCCATGTCAAGTGCTTGTTTAGCAATAGACCAAATCTTCAAGTCCGGGCCATAATAGGGGGCCAAAGGGTAGCCAAGAGTCCTCAGGCGACGGGCATGATCCTGAACCTGCTTGTCAGTGGCACAGAATAGAACACTCCGAGCAGCTGCAACAAAACATACCAGCCCAGTCACTAAACCAATTTATGGTATTTGGTTTCATCAATGATTTAATGTGCCAACAAAATTACAATAAAGCACATTCTGTTGCTAAATAATGCTCTTGGTTTTATCCTTGAGACCACCATCGACCATGAAAGAGAAAGAGAAATTTCTGTCAGTCAATCAACACGCAGTCAACAGAGTGAACTAACATCTGCTAATGGGTGTTTATAGTATCCATTCAAAGATATGCTGTTACATGATGTTTGAATATGAGTTTTTGGAATAGTCTAAATAAAGGGTATGATGACTTCCCAAGATTTACCACAGAGCTTGGGAGGTGTAATGAACCCTCCCCAAGGTCACAATAATCATGATGAGGCTTTTCTAAATATCATAGGGAGGCCTACCAATGTAATCATGGAGAAATTCTCTTTATGGTGTTGACTAAAAGTTCCAGAGACAGTCTAAGTTTACTGAAAAAACTTTTCTGAGCACAAATCGCAAATCGTAGAGTGAAGGGGAATGGGTTGCGAATGAAAGGAAAGGGTTACCTTCTTCAGAATTAAAAAGGAAACATAGCTTCATGTATCCAAGCTGCAACAATCGGGGCAAGCTCCGAGCCTAAATATCCACCAAAAGAATCATATAGGTCAAGCATTGATTGACCAAATTGCTACTCAGGCCTAGTTTCAAACCAAGAAGGACTAGATCACTGCATCCCATTGGCTGGCAACTCATCTTCTCTATTGAAAAGTCGAGGACCCATGGGACGGTACTGTCAAATTACAAACCCCCTGTATAGTCCTTCATTATGTCATTTGAGCATCAAGGCCACTTTAGTTTTCAAAGCTTTCAAAGAGTAAGATCAACTTACCACTTTCGTCTTGACTTCTCCAGGGTGCACGAGGACAACGTCGATTCCAGCTTCTTTTAATAACCGACGCTGTAGTAGGTTGGAGAACATAACCTGCACATATCGCACATGTTTTAATTTGAAGTGACAGTAGTGTAGTTGCAAATTTATGACGAAAGAATCATCCTGAAAACAAGATTGTGAAAGGTGCTAAGGCTTGGGTTCAATACTCTATTCAAATCGATCTAAGGGCACGGTGAAAATCACAGTGCTCGTCATTTACAGACCAGATAAGTTACTTGTTCAAAGCGGCTTCAAAGAAATTGAATCCTGCACACGGAGTGTAAATTCAGCAATACATACCTGGGCAAGCTTGCTGGTTGAGTAAGCAGCTGTGTTGTTAAATTTTCTCTCACTATCTTGCATGTTCAGGTCCTTCGGGTCAACATAACCCAAGTGATGCATCTGCAAAACCGAACAGTTGTTTTGGTCAGACCTCAGAGCTCTCTAAGCCAGTATTTTACTACAGAATATCTCCTAAGCCAGTATTTTACTACAGAAAAAAGGCTCATTCTATCCCAGAGACTGCGGAGCACCTACTCGGTTCCAATCTAGGTTGTAACAGGGCATTCATGAAGCCACTTCCCACCAAAGAAATTCGTTAATAGCATTCTTATTATGGAAGAAGCGCCGAATTTTCATACACATTTATAGGATAGTTACATGGATATGACAAAAAAATCAAAGAAAAATGCGAGGGAGGAAACCTCACCATAAATCTTTTTCAAAACAAAGAAATTATTCCGGCACAACTACTCCGTCTGAGGAAATGTACCGCTGATTTCAACAACTCGGCCCTGCAGCAAATGTCATAACTAGTGAGTGTTTCAAGCTTTGAACGTGGAGTTGAATCTCCTCACTTGAACTCCTTCCACACTCTGAATAGCTACTGAGACATTTCCTTAAACAACCAGGATTGTTGTACAAGTGCCTCATCAAAGGAAGGGTTTTCTGCAACCACATTTGCACGCAGAGACATGCAACACCTGAACCCTCTCATTGCCCATGGGAAAATCACTCCAATACCATCGCTCCACAGCAATTAAAAGTCTCAACCACATGACGACCACATGGTCACAGCTGGTAAATCATGAAGTTCCAATCCGGGCGACGGAGATGGCACAGCTTCAAAAAATGACTACACACCAGAATCTTGAGCCTCCGAAACGACTCAGCCTACACAAAACCCCAGACTCTGCTCTCACTTCACTCAATCTGTCCCCCGCAAAAATTCCAAAGAAACCGGAAAGAAACCGGCAGCTTACCTGTATATGACCGTCCACCCGAACTCCTGATTTCTGCATCCAAGAACCAAATGCAGAACAGAGTCCTCCTTAGAAACCGGAGAAACACGACCACAACCTGCAGCCCTATTCAAACACTCGAGCTGCCCTCCAACAATCCAGATCCATCCTGAGAATTACTCCTACTCTCGCAACCCTAAAACCAAAACACAAAGGAGATCCAGGGAGTTGGAACACAAACCAGGCACAAAAGCTCGTCGTCATGGCAACGACATCAAGCCTCACGGAAGCTGTGCAAGCAATCGAACGTGTCAGTGTAAGATCTACATTGCACGGCCCAGCACACGCACGTCTGAAGTGCGGATCCAGGAAAAGCGGGGGAAGCCAAGCGTGAAGATTAGGGCAAGGATAGGGCACGGGGACTCACCGTGAGGGGAGAAAGCGCCATGAGAGAGGTAAGAAGACCCCAAGCACCAGCGACAACGACAGCAGCAGCAGCAGCAACAACGAGAAGAAGCTGAGACTGAAATGGTAGAAGAGGACGAAACCGAGTGGCGCTCAGTCAACCGTAAAAGAAGAATATGAAGAAGAATATGGAGAAGACAGAGGAAAAGCTTGATCTACTGCAGCTGGACAACGAAGAATGCACCAAAGAATATGGCATTTGGATATTGTATGCAAATTTCATTAAAATTTCTTCACTAATTTGTCTAGTGTTAATGGAACTAGAGGAAATTGGGATAAGATTTTAGTTCAAATTTGCCAACTTATAAATGATTGGTCATTTTTTGGTGAATAATTAATCGAAGGTGTTGGCAAATGTTATTTATGAAATGCTTACAAGTAGAAAGATGTTCATTTATTTTCCAAAACCTTTTAGAAAAAAAAATTCTAAAAATTTCAACATTTGTTTTTGGAAAAAGAAATTGGCAACCTTGACTAACTTAAATACCTACATTGAGGCATTCACTTTGTGGTCTCCGTGATCACACTCTTGACACCTAGAGTTCAGAGGTAATGCTTTTAAAATAGTGAGACAATTGAGATCCCCAAATAGAACAATATACCAACTGTTTTCTCCAAATCAATATAAAATTTGTCAATGTTCTCTACTAGAACAATTCTCTCCTATAATAGGACTTCATAGTATTATAGAAGATCATCAAGGAGTAAACGCCCCAAGTTGTTATAGATATTGATGTGCAATGTTTCATTGTGTTGACATTAGATTTACTTAGAATTATACATCATTCCGCAAATAGTAGAGAAAAGATAAAAGACCTTCCCAAGTTTGACATGAAGTTGCATGTTGTATCATTTCTGATAGTTCTTAAAGTACATACTAATGGGATTGCTCAAGAAAGGCAAGACTTAACTTGTAGAAGAGCAACAAGAATGGTTTCACTTATTTTTTAGACTATCATTGTTACATTACATGTTTTTTGAGGCTGAGGGAAGGTTGCGAGTTCCTTGCTGCGTTCCCGCAGCACTGTAGTAGCAGCACTGTAGCAGCAGCCTGACGTGGCGAAGCAAGTAAGCGACTGCCACGTTTGATTTTTTTTTATAAAGAAAAAAAAAAGAACTTTTTTTTTACATTTCAGGACCAATTTTTTTTTTTTTTTTTTTGTAATTATTTTTTTGATAGCAGCTAGCCGTTCCATCACTGCATTGAGAACAACAAGGGGAAGAGGCCTGAAACGGCCCTCTAGAGGCCTCGTTTCTCATCTAATGAGTTTGCCTTAAAAATTAAAAAGACTTGGCTTTGAAACCTTATTACAAAAAAACTTATTTGGCTTTTGAACCTTATTGCAAAAGAATCTAATATTTTATTGGCTTTGAACCTTTACAACTTAAAATTTTTGCTCTAATGATTTTGCATTTCTAATTTTATATGATGAAGAATTGAGTTGAGAGTTTAGGAATTTTTGTTTTTAAAAAACACTTAATTTCACTTATTGAAAAATTGTTAAGTAGAAGTAGGTTTGAGATTGAAGAAAATAGAATCATTAATAGCTCTAAGATGGAATTGAAACACACTAATCCCAACGGCAAGATTGTTCTAGTAAAAGATCTTAACCTTGTGAAAGTTTTTTTCTTAAAGTTGTGAAAATTGAGATCAAAAATGAATCCTAGAAGCTATTTTTTCAAGAAGATGCTCTAATTTCCCAAAAAATATGGTTGTCCATAACTTCTACATAACAATTCTATGTGGAATGAATCAAAGCTTCCCATGTAATTAAAAAAACAATCTACTGAAAACATCTTTTTTTTTTAAAATTATTTTACGTTTTTTTGAGGGATTTTTTTGCCTGCAAAACTAAAATTGGGCTTTTTGTTCTACAATATTTGCTATTGGACCTTGATTAAAAATCATATTTTAAAAAACTAATGTGTTTTTTTATCTTCACAAAAAACTTCAAAAAATGACAACAAATATTGAGACTATAGGAACTTGCCCAAAATCCATTTTGTCCCGCAAAGGGACAACGAGACTTTGGAGGTTAATCAAGCCAAATCATTSATGTTTCAAGAAATTGAAGTAAATGTTGGCGGCTTGATTGTAAGATGATTGTTGTTATTTGATCAATCTCTTTGAAAAAGTTTTCTAATGTTTATTTTGGTCAAGGTTCTTTGTACCCTTCAAACAATGGAGTGGGCCAAATCCTCTTTCTAAGTTAATTGCCACAATTTTGTAGTGTCCTTGCACCATATAGTTTAGGATAGGTCAAGCCCTTGGGTTTAGAATCCTAAATTCTAAATCCTATAGCTGCCCTTCTATTCATGCAAAACTTGTATAGAAAACAAAAAAATTGATGGCTTTTCTAAATCAAAAAGACATACCTTCATGCCAAACACCTCTTAAAACCTAAAAATTTCTTTCTATGGTGAGGTTTCCTCCCTCGCATTTTTCTTTGATTTTTTTGTCATATCCATGTAACTATCCTATAAATGTGTATGAAAATTCGGCGCTTCTTCCATAATAAGAATGCTATTAACGAATTTCTTTGGTGGGAAGTGGCTTCATGAATGCCCTGTTACAACCTAGATTGGAACCGAGTAGGTGCTCCGCAGTCTCTGGGATAGAATGAGCCTTTTTTCTGTAGTAAAATACTGGCTTAGGAGATATTTCATGAGTTTTTGACGAAGGAATATTGGACCTCTAGTCTCATGAATTTACSAGTCTTTTGCTTTTTARTTSTGCATGGTGATCKCAGAATTTTAATTGCGAACGAAAGTTTATCGTTGTATTTATACAATGCCCTACCCGACCCGAATTTGAAATTTGAAGAGCTTGTCGATATTGTCATTGTCCATCTTGTGACAACAGTTTGCAGTTGTTTTTGCAGCATCTTAACAAAATGAATAGCCGCGTGAGAGAAGACGAGAAACATGAGATGATTATTAGGAAGTTGCTTAAGAACACTGACAACAAACGATGCATTAATTGCGGCAGCTTGGTCAGTCTTGTCAGCCCTTCCTTTTAATTGTGAATTGATTAACGTTCTCACGATTATCATTGTGGACACTTCTCATGATTTTCCATTKTCAGATTTAGAATATGAGAATCGTGTGTTTTTATATCAATCTCTCATTTCGAATTTTTGTTTTTTTCAATCACGGAATTARAAATCAWTACTTCAGGTCSTGATGTATGTGTTTTGAAATATTTMAMATCTGGTCACCACTTTGACTTGCAATTTAATTTCAAACCATTTTTTTTGGCAGGGTCCACAATATGTCTGTACAAATTTCTCTACATTCGTATGCACATAYTGCAGCGGAGCACAGTGAGTGCCATCTTCTTTGATGATGTCTAGTTCTGGGATGTTATACACAGGTTCTTGGTGTACTTGTGGTGAAGATGGCTAGGAGGAGCGTATGAATTCTATTTGTCTGCTGGTTATGAGATCTTGAGTTTGTGGGGCTTCACTACGTGTCCTTGCTTGTTTATTTCATGTTGTTTCTAKTATTGTATGTACTYACTAGTCGTGGATTTTTACRTTGTCAGTTTCGGATGTCGTCGSTGAGGATGTCTTGAATGTCTCCTCTTTACCTTAAGTTKCTAGGGATTAGCATCAGTAGACTCGTTCTTGCTTCTCTGTACGTTTCTCTGACTACGAGAAGTTTCACTTCTGGACGTTCCATGCCGAATGTTCTAAATTTATCTTCTGTACCTTTGCAGTCGGGAGTTCTCTCACCGAATCAAGTCGATTTCTATGGCGAAGTTTACTCCTGGAGAAGTGGCAAACTTACAGGCGGGAGGAAATGGGGTACCGTGCTTCACAATTAAGCGAACCTTTGGATGTCTATTTTGACCCCAGTCGTCAGTTGGGGCAGTTTGTTTGTCGAAGTATTTTTAATAGACTAGAATATTGTTTCAACTTCTTTTTGCTTAGTCTTCACTCAAGTWCACTCATTTAATTCGTGTTCTTGCAGCGAGCTCGAGAGATTTATTTGAAGGAGTTGGACCTTGTGCGTAATCCACTTCCTGATAGTAGGTAGGTCCTCAGTCCTACTGAAGATGATTTCATAATACCTAGACGTTCACTTCTGGAATTTGCTTATAACCCAGCTCTGGAATGATTATCTTTTATGGAATGCAGTGACTCTATAAAATTGCGGAATTTCATCAGCCATGTTTATGTTGAGCGACGCTACACGGGGGAGCGACCAGCACCTACGAGAAGTCAAGAAGTATGTTGGTGGTTCCTCACTTAATTGCTCGTTAATGTTGACTGCTTCGCGCTCTTTCTAAAATCTCAGCTGTCTAGTTCTTTCCCTAGATACGATAGCATATGAGAACACGCCCTATTGATATCACCTCCAGCTGTTGGTTGGTTTCAAACTTCTGGAATCTTCATGTGTTTAATAATGATTTACTCGTGCTTTGATCTGATGAGATTCKTCKCTGTTGTTCAGGGAGGTCGAGATGATAATGACTATCGGCGTCCTGAAATGCGAAAGCCAGGCCTTCAGAGTCCATCAAGAGATGATCAATCCAGCGACAGGCGTCCAAATGATCGCTTTAACGACCGGGCTCGCAAGTCTGATGTTGGGGGCTACCAGAATGAAAAGCGCAGTCCTAATCGGTTTGAGCCAGAGAGGCCGCCTCGGAAGAGTTATGATGATCGTGAAGGCCGACGTGATGAGAGGGCAAATCCTGAAGCTATTCGTGACAGAGCAAAACCACCTGTTAGGCCTTTCAGTTTTCGGAATTCTGAAGACGATGGTCCACCTATCCGGTCCGTGAAGGAAATCCTTGGGGATGATGTTCCCTCCTTACGTGTTGATGGCCGCTCGCTTCCGGGAAGAATACCTGCTCCGGTGAGAACATTGAAGATCAAATTTGTTTCGTTTTTCCTTTTATACTAGACTTCTCAGTGTGTGCTTGTASTCTCTGATATACTTCTTTGAATATTTTTGAACCGTATATTTYATTAAACTCCTTAATTGGAAGCTCCCTTGCAATAAATGSAGTGGACCTTAAAAATTGCTCTGATTGCAACCTTTACTTTCTCCAGGGTGTTTTACAAAAGGATGGACGATCGCAGAGCCTTGATCATTTTGGTAATGGGGAAGCCAAAGATACAGCTCCTGCTGTAAAACGTGTGAATTCAGAGAGTATGATTAGTTTGATAGATTTTGGTGCCGATCCTGAGCCTGTTGTGGCGTCTACACCAGTGTCGGATCCTTTTGCACCCCCTTCTGCASCCAGACAGGTTTCAGATCCATTTGCTCCTACTTCTGTTACTGCTCCGGCCCCTGGCCCTAAAAATGCTTCTGTATTAGACCTATTTGGTTCAGACCCCTTTGCAGCCACTGCCATTTCAAAGCCTGCAGCTGATCCATTTGCTACTGTTACAACATCGAAGCAGGCTCATGACCCCTTTGGTTTTGGAGCCCAAGGCTCTGGTGGTGGATCTGAGGCTCCTAACTGGGCCACTTTCGACTTCACTGGTAATCCGACCCCTCCAGAGGGTTATCCTGGTGCATTGCCAGCTAGCACAACAACCAACAGCGTTACAACTCCGTTTTCTGGAGGAGCTGCTTGGGACACAAGTTYAAGCGCGGGTGGTGGTGGTGGATGGTCAGCATTTGGTTTGCAACCTGCAGCTCCCCCTACAGCTGTTCCATCCACTGCTCCTGCCCCAGTTGCAGCATCATCAAGCCAGGTCAGATGTGTTCTATTCTGCCCTCTTGTTTTTGTCTACCCCCACCTCTCTAGGACTGTACTTTTGGATTATCTGCATGTTTCTCTTGCGTTATTTGGTTGTGAATTGCAGTGTCCACTTGTTTATCTCAAGTGGCGTGGTGTCATAATAGTCAAGTTATTGTAATGTCTTTCTTGTCCTGGGATAGAAGTATTTATAATCGTCTTTTTCAGGTCCATGAGTGCTGTTGGTTACACGATCTTTATTTTGTAACGACTAACTGTTCTGCTTGGATATCAGCAGCTCAACATGTTTTCACCTAATGAAGGCCAAAACAATGTTACACAGTCGTCGCTACAAGTGCAGATGGGGTTTCCTCCTCAACCGAGTCCTGCTGAGAAGTTGCAAGCTCCTCTTTCAGCTTCGGGAAGGGTACGCCGTGAATTGCCACAGGTAGGAGAGAGYCTTGTTTTCATGTTCCTCTTCCTCCAGCTCCTCTTCCAGTACTATTGAATTTTTTTTGAATCGGCTCTGGAAAGTATTTTATGAGCTCCTTCATTTTGAATTGTTCGGGATTGCACCTTACTTTCATTTCGTGGATAATTGCAGGATTTCTTTGCGCAACCTGGTGCTTTTGGCGTGGACGCTCGACAGGATCTTGCCTTTTCAATGGGAGCTGGACATATGGGGGCACCTCAATTTCAACAAGTGCGTGTTGTCCAATCATTCTGACTTCCCATCCCGTTCTATTGCTTTATCTCTTATGTTTGCATATGTCCGGAGTATGAGATGCTCAGGTGGTGTGCTCGTGTGCAGAGAGGACAACAGGTTGCTACTCAGCCATCTAGGACTCGGAACCCATTTGACGATGATGATCCTCCACCTGCACCGGTACGTTCTTCGCTGCAGACCCCCGTTCATTCTCATGCATGTTGGATCGTATCGAACATTTGTCGATCATGTGCTCAAATTAGAGGTTACTACTGGTGTTTTTAAGTTTTGCATTGCACAGATTAGGTGACTAACAGTAAATATTATCATATGCAGTTTAACATGGGTTCTATGCAAGCAGCATTACCTCAAGTTGGGGATCCTCTCTCTGGTTTAGCTTCTCAATGGGGCCAGTCATTACCTCAATATCAACCGACTGCAGCCCCTGGTAAATGTTCACTGCTTATTGCGCTACCAGGTTTTCACTTTGTATTGTTTGGTYTGATTAACTCCGATCTTTTCTTGTTTATAGTTTACCACATTCTTTCCCTGGTATTCTTACTGTTGTTTGACTCTGGGATGGACACAGCTGGTGGATATGGATACGGGATGCAATCAACTAATAACTTGCACCAGTAAGTTATCCTGCCCCTCAGTGCCTGTCTCTCCTATTTCCCGTCTGGTCTACCAACAGCGACAGAAATCCGGCTCTGGCCTATCATCCCAGTTTGACTTCAGTATTAAGAGTCGTTCTTAACGAATTGCCTCGGGACTTCTCTCTCAGCTTTTTTATGCAGTTCGAATTTTAATACTTCTGCGGATCTTAAATATGCAGGCAAAATGGGCAAGCTGCATTTGCTCAAAACCAGGGATTTAATCAAGGTGCGATGTATGGAGGTTCTCCGTTCTATTCACAAACTGCTGGTAGTAACCCATTTGGTTAGATTGACCACAAGTCATCCTCTCTGGCACATGTTCTCTGCATACAGGGAGAGTACAGTGACTGCCATCTCTTCGATGGCCTCGCTATGACCACTGTTTTGACGTCAGAATCATGTAGCGTGTTGGCACTTGTGGTTTCCTTCAAGGTTTGCATGGCCCTGAAAATCTAGATTTCCATCTTGAAGATCTGTTGCCCTTGAATTGCAGCTTGGTTTTAGGTACTGAGCATTTGGTCTCTTTCGGAATTGTGGTGCGGAAGACCAGCAATGACCTGAATTAWGAACAGCAGTCACATACGTGGCCTGTTCTATTTAGGCTGTTTGGTCATTAGGTTGACATCTCTCTGCCTGGCCCACGCGGTGTAGTAAGTTACCTGTCTCCTGAGCTGCCACWTGTGTTATTTGCCGTAATATATTTTAGAGAAATTGAACTGAAGAGAATCAGCTTTCCCGACAGTGGTGTATGGTATCTTAGTTTAGTGTTATCATAAGTGTRTTCATAGCAATTTCAGAAACTAGTGTTATAAATAAGAAAGTCGACTTGTACCCCTTACAAAGCAGGCTCTCTTCGTAAAGCTACATATTGTAGCCCCTGCAAATGTGCTTWTGCTTGGATACATGCAATCATCTTTTGCATATGTGATCTGTATATGGCTGTAAACACAACAAACTTACCAGTTGTGTKACATGCTAYTCTATTGCAAAATTTACCGTTACATGTGCTTCAAATTTATTGTTKGACTTTATGTAACTGTTTTCATGYTCCAATGAGAACAAAATTTTGTTAGTAGGTCCTGACCACTGCATTTTTAGAAAAAGTCGTTTGGGATTTGAAGGATCAACTCTGTAATGTGGAAGGGTTTCGGATAGAACCTAGATGTGTTACAATATATGACTTTTATTCATTTTCAATTTAATAAATTGTTATGTAGAAGCAGGTATGAGATTGAAGGAAAAAATAAATCTTTGATAGTTTTGGGATGGAATTGAAACACATTGATTGAAATGGTGGGATTGAAACACAAACTAAGTTGCATCAATTTTATTTATTTTTTAAATGTGAAAATTGAGTTGAAAAATCTATCTTATATTGAGTTTTTTTTTTTAAATGTGGAGATTGCTCAAGAGACAAAACTCTTCATGATTTTTTTCATCACCAGTCCAAATGGAATGAATCAAGTCTTCCATATAGATAAAAGTATTTCCTATAAGAAACAAAATATTACAATTTTTTTTTTTAGGATTTTGATTTTTTTTGGGTTGCCTGGTGAACTACTTSTAAAGCTTAGTGAGGCATAACTTTTGCTCCCAAGCACCTATGGGAATAAAAATTATATTCTTGGAAGCTAATGTATTTCCCTATCTTCAAAAGAAGTTTTAAAAATTCACATCCAAAATMTGAGAYCATAGGATSTRTCCAAAACCTTGCAATGCCACTTGAGAGGACACTTGGTCCTTAGGGGAAAATCACCAATTCAAATTTGCTATATGTAGTGTGATTGTAAGACCATATAAAAACCATTTTTGACCATCTATATTTTGCTTCACGTTGAACCCCTTTAAGGTTGTAGCTCCTTGTGACCATAGTCAMCAAAAATGCTCTTTTTTATTAAACCAATAAGTACATCCCTTTGTTTTGACACTTCCTCAATTACTTCTAGGCTTGAGCATCCTTCAATAGTTAATCACTTCCTCAATCGTAATTGAATTTGAAGAGGTCTTCATTCAATTCTAGAGATCCATCCGAAAAGATCGATGGATGACATCCTAAATATTGACGGATAACATCCAAAAGATGGGTCTGAGTCCGACTCTAGAGAGCGTATTTGAAGAAGAAATCCAAAGATAGATTATGAAAGCGAGATCCAATATACAATAGGGATAGTCACACCTTCACTCCTCACAAATTCTCGTATAAATGGGGACATGTCAATTTGGAATTGACTTTTGGTTGGCTCTCCAAAGCATCCATTATTCTACTTTGGAAGTGAATAATGGACGTGGAGAACTCTTCACACAAGAAGAATATTCCACTACCCTTGCTTTTCACCTCCTCGTTTCTTCTTGCTAGTTCCTTCTATTACATATATTATGCTCCACTTTGCACTACAAGGATTCTGCTACCCTTGCTTTTCACCTCCACATTGCTCCTCCACTAGTTCCTTTTGTTAAGCTATGGTGAATTTAGCACAACTTTAGTTGCAACTCCATTCTCCATTTTCATCCTCAAGATTGAGTGTCACACCTTCACAAATTTAGGCTACTGATTGGCTTACGTATAATTTTTTTATAGAACTAGTCCAACTATTAGGGCTAGTCACACCTTCACTCCACAAAATCCTCAAGATTTGAGAGAAACAAGTAATGCAACTGGTGGTGAAAGTAACCCTTGAAGAAACTTGTCCTAAATGCTCAGGGTAAGAGAGTAGGGTCACAAGCGAAGAGCACTTGCATATTTGATTTAGGCACGTCGAAATTAATTACATGACTAGTAAATCTTACCAGCTTACCTCCGAAATCAGGCACACATGACTAAAGCAATAACTTAAAACAAACGTTTATTTTGTACAACAATACAAGTGATAAGAATAGTTGAGTTCACACACCGAATCCTTCTCATCAATAACTAGTCCAGCACTCTGACCGCCACTCTTGGACGAGATTASTATCTTACTAGCATCGGACTCGGACCAAGATGGCCCCCACACCAGAGAGCTAAAGTGTGCACGACCCTTACAATATGCAAAAAATTTAAATTGCAACCCCTCATTGATGGCAAAACGCAAGGAGATGGGAAGAGAGCTCTAACACACAACTTGAGGCTGCTCGTCGCCCAACATGCCCTTGAGGCTCTTGGTCAGCCAGATAGCAGTCTCACGGGGAGACACCTTGCCGCGACCGAAAGGCTTCAGTACAATGGCAAGCTCCTCCAACCGATGCTGGGAAAGGAGCTGTGCAGAAAGCTCCAGCAACCCTTCCAAGGCCTCAGCTCTCTGCCTGTAGGATTTCACATCCAGCCCGTTCGCATGCCGTTGGTGCATGTCAACCTGAGGGTGGCGACTGGCGACGCTGTTACCAGGCGAACCCGAGACCACCTCCACATCAGAGCCTCGTTGCGGCAAGTCAAGTAGAGATCCGATATCCATTTTCCCATGGAACGGCTCAAGGTCCGTCCTTCCAGCCCGGAAGTCGATTTCACCCATGGTGGCGTAATCGGCGTCCACATGTGGGTGGTCGGTCGTGGCGCCAAGACGGAATGTACTATGCCTGATGACATGAATGACGTCGTTGAAAGCAGGACGAGATGGGGTTGGTGGAGTGGGACACTTCTCATTGAAGTGGATGGTGCCCTTATCCTGAGTCTTGTCAATAATGGATGTCTCCATCTGCATAGAATACAGAGGCTTAGGGGACTCCGGGACAGGTAGAACCAGACTAGAATCTAGCCTGCCCGGTGGCATTGAAACTCGGGAMTCTGTTGTTGTCTGCTTGGGCACAACCGTAACATGGCTCCGGGTCGAGGAAGGCACCACTGAAGGTGAAAACTTGGGTCGCTCCACTGGTAACTTCATCTCCTGGCAAGAAAGATGACTCGTATACGGCTCAGGATCAGCTGTTAGTTTGAACTCTGGAATCAGGTCCAATCGAGGAGCGTTCACGGAGACATTTGGAGAGTGGTTGTTGAGGCCCAGTTCTTGAATGATATTACCACTCTCGCTGGGGCTCGACCGGTTAGAGCGCATTGAGGAGCCGTCCTTGTCTGACCTCGAGGTGAAGCTTGATAAACGCTGCAGTGTTGCCTTGACCGTATCCGCAGCGCTGTCACGGTCATGGCCGCGTTCAAGAGATGGGGATTTATGGAGATCCGAACGACGACCGCTGTATCCGATTTCCGAACGACGACCACTTTGTCCAATCTCTGAGCGACGATCACTGTATCCACTATCTGAACGACGACCGCTAGCTCCTATTTCGGAGCGTCGATCACTAAGTCCGATGTCCGAACGACGGGCGCTATAACCAATTTCTGAGCGACGATCAATAAGTCCCATATCCGAACGACGACCGCTTTGTCCATTATCGTCATTCTTGGTCAACACAGGAGACAGGATAGGAGGTCCAGCTGGGGCCCGGAGTCTTGGACTCGGTGCAGCCGAGCTCCGTGTGCTTGAAAGCGGTGGAGACGTGCGACGAGTAGGAGGCGACGTTTTTCTTGAGGTTTTCTGAGGAAATGGGAGGGATGACCTTCTTGGAGCGCTTGTGACAGTGGGTGTCGCTGGCACCCGCTGTTTTTTCACCACCGTATCCTCCTCAGAACTAACCTGAACCTTAGGAGGGGCAGGAGGGAGCTTATCGGTCCTCCATCTATTTCTCGGAGACTCAGCAGCGACATTCTGAATTGAAACATAAGTACGTAATCTAGTCAAAATCTTTAATGAAAACAGAACTCATTTAATTATTTCATCTTCTCTCGCAGATCAAAAGGGAAAATCATGGGAATTATGAACATAAACAGATCTTACATTGGCATCTCTTGGCTTTGAGATTGGTGGGGTATCGATCTGCTTGGGTCTCCGTTTCGTTGGATCTGTCTTCGCTTTCAATGCATTCACTAGCCTGGCGGCTGGCGATGGTGTTTGAGGACTCTCAGAAGTTGGAGGATTGCGATCAGAGCGTGAAACTCTAGGAGCCATCTTTTCTGGCAACCTTGCTTCTGTTCTTTCTCTTGTACCGTCGCGCTTTGGACGTAATACATTAATAGCATATTTTGCAGCAGCTTTACTCTCCTCTTTGACCCATTCCCGGTTTGAACTTCGTACATTCTCACGGTCAGAAGGTTCCCGAGATAGTCTGAAAAGGGAAACAGAAGAAGCCATGTCAAGTCTCGAAAAAATCGCTGGTTTTAACAAGCACACCGACTGTCAAACGATGTTTATATAGTGATATTTTTATAATTCAGGAAGAAGTTCAAGAGCGGTGGATGCAATGGGGGATCATAAGATGATCTGGGAGTTGAAACACACAACAGACATTTAAGGACAGAGATAAATAACAAACGATTAAATTTGCTTTAGTCAAAACAGAAGAAAAAACTTGCTCTAGACTGAAACCTTTTGTTCTCCATGTCTCCGCTGTCATAGGTCCATGTCTGATCGGTACATCCTTCCGTAGGTGTTCCATCAGTCAGATCGCCATATTCTGTATCTCCATCTGGACTACTCTTGGCATCCGTAGTAGAGCTCTCCCGATCAGTGCTACTATCTACATTAGTAGTARCTATCGGCTTGGCAATTGGAGGTGGAGGCTTCTCGGGCATGGACCGGCTTTTGCGTAGAGGGAGATCTGCTGATGCACGGTCTCTGCTGCTGCGTATTGGAGGCTCAGGAGGGGAACTTTGTAGTGCAGCTTGTACTCGACACTCCAAAATGTAAGGCTGCATGTGTGGGTGCCTGATTAGCTCTGCAGCCTGCAATTAGAAAAAAACATCGTTAGAATGTTCTTCAACACTCAATGTCTTAACACAAATTAAGTTGAAGCAATAAGATTACAGAGTACACGTGAACAGTTAATAAAAAAACCCGCCAGAATCAAGTAATTGAGCATGCATAACATAAATCCTCCAAGTCAAGACTTACAGTTGGTCTGTGCTCTGGGTTCTTCCTTAACATGCTTCTGATCATGCTTTTCCTGCACATCGATTTGGATTCGAATACTCAACGTCTAGTGAGAATCAGAATAGAAAAAGGGAAAACTAGAACCGCAGAAAATCTGAAAAGGCAAATGACTTTTAATATTTCAAGAATATCTTATCARACGATCGCTGCACATAACATAAAATGGTAACCTTAGAAACATTAAATGACAAAAATTCCAGTTTGTTCCAGTTTAGGAACTTACAAGGAGCTCGAATAGATGCTGGGAAGTGGTCCAATAGTGGACTTATTAATCTTACTGATCAAACCTTGCATATCCTGCTCATCAACTCAGCTCATCACGTAAGGAAAACTAGAGATTTAAATACGGGGCAGCAAGATTATGAACAGGTCAGATAAAAAGAATGCTCTAGAGTGACTTCAAGACAGATACTTACAAAAGCCTTGAATGCGGGACGATGAGCTGCCATTTCATACATGCAACAGCCTGAAGATTTCCAAGTACAACCACCACCAGAAAATAAGTGCACAAAATATTCAGTGATGTCACAAGAAGAATATTCAGGAAAAAGTTCAAATCCAAGAAAGGATGGCGTTGATGCCTTATGCTCCAAAAGGAAAGCGATACGAGACTTCCAGTGCACGAAGGAATTTCTTAACAGAAACATGAAAGGACAACTGGGAAGAACATAGAGAGAGAAGTCAACTGGGTACCTAACGACCAGATATCTGATTTGAATCCATACGGAATGTCTGCAAGAAGTTCTGGACACATATAATTTGGTGTTCCGACCACCTGAAAATAGAGAACGGCCCAAAACTCCAGAAATATCAATGAACAAAACATCATGCCAAAGAAACAAAGACGAGCATAATTGCAAGGATCATAACCAAAAATTACTGGAAACCTCATAGTAAAMAATTTACCGACGATGCTAGATCATCTTGGTTCAGCATCTTGGCCAAGCCAAAGTCCCCTGCAATCCAAAGAAATTGGCATCACATCAAGCTATCMAGGGTCAATGACTAACTGGTCTTTCACTTGCATCTAAGAGCCAACATAAATGCAACACCCTGAAGCAAAGAAGTTGTACAAGTAACGTACCCAGTCGAATATCTTGATCCTTGGTCAAAAATATGTTGGAACACTACAAAAAACAATCACGGAAGACTTCATTAGGAAAGGCAGGTTCCACTTCAGCAAATCAATAGACAATACGAGATAGGACAAAACAAAATTTTGTGCTAAAATAGTCCCGAGATTACCTTAAGATCACGATGGAGCACATGGTTTGAGTGCAGGTAGTCAACCGAGAGAAGAAGCTGAGCAAACCACCTCAAGAGCCTCTGGAAAAAACAATAAAGGTGCCCATGTAAGATSGAATCGGGAGTTGTACTGACTCATGAAAGCTAGAAGTGTGTTTCAAATACACAAACTGACAAATCACATACAGCAACATGCCATCAATTCGATTGATTCAACACGAAATATTGTTGAAGTTTTACTGTGTCCCCCAGCTGTAAATCAAGAATGAGGTCCTTAGCATTACCTCTTCAGAAAAATACTGCCCATGTGCCTTCCTGATCACATCAGCCCTGCGAAAGGAAACCCAAGGAGCCTCTCCAGCATTCAGGTACCAAGATGGAAAATACACGTAAATACTCTAGTTAATCATGCACACAGCCGAAAGTGCAGGAAACAAATGCAAGCAGCAGATAGACAAAATGCATAGTTCCAAGCCACCACACTYGAGCAGTTGGCTTACATGTCACCACCTTCACAATAGCCTGTGACAATGCACACATAGCAGCCCTGCCATAACGAACCAACACTCACAACGTCAGCCTCCACAATGCCATCATCAAAATGAGACACAGCTTGAAGGTATCCTTCTCGGATGCGYTGCATACCTTCTCAACCCACGACTCCTTGTACTCCACGACGTAAGGATGCTGCACTCTCGACACGAGTGACATCTGGAACAAGGTATAAGTGAAATTCATTAGAACCCGAAACCATGGCTGAAAGAGACACCTGCGATCAGCTGACCATTTGATCCTAACTTCAGGATTAACATCAACGAATTGTTTCATCAGTGAGACAAGACAAAGCAATGCAAGCAATACGAGAGGCATCACCTCTTGATGGGCAGAACGCCGACATCTATCAGTCTGTCGTGCAAGCCGAATCTTCTTCAAAACATATCTGCTCAAGCATCGTATACATAAAATCAATAAATGCCAGCAGGTATCGGACTCGCACCGAACGAAACAGGTGACGTATGTCGATTTGAGCGAAGCAACATTCTAATCAATAGAKTACGTTCAATGATAGGAGGTTTGAACAAATATCGGTAAAATACCACAAGCAACAGCGGAAGAGCTCAGAGTGGACGGTCGAAGATAGAGACTRATTTTGCCAGACATTACATCCTGTTGGCAAAAACAAGCACGACCTCACACCCGATTGAACATAACCTCCTGAGAATAAGTAATCGTTGAGAAACAAATCGGGATTGATGGGACATTCATTATCGAAGAATAATATGACACGTCCTCGAGGCAAAGAAATTAATAACATCACGCAGTAAAAAGAACCAACTTTCTGCTCCTATCGAAAGAAGTCGAGCAGTTGTCGACACTTCAGATAATSCAACCCGCTCTCTAAATACCACTTGAAATAAATTCATTGCCACTCGAAAAGCGAATGCACAAAGTTATTTGAACATTAACACCTAATACTCGACATCAGCAATATGATTGCCTACGGCTACTGTCAATATAAAACAAGAAGAAATTCTTGGAACTAAAACAAGAGTACTGTCACCCGGTAAGTTTAAAAAATAGACATAGCCCTCCTGAATGACGTAGCGAATGGCAGAGTCGGTACATAATTTGACAATTCTTTCCAAGATTGCCTTGAAATGAGTCCCAAAGCATTCGATACCAGAAAAGCCAAAGTAAGGATCTAATTTTAACACTAGGATGAATTCATAAGAAGCGAAGAATAAATTCTCTSTTCCCTTTGAAAGAGATAAAATGCACAGGATAAAAAACAAGAGAACAAGAAAACACTCCAGTTCAAGGTTTCGAAAACCAACTTTTTCTTTTCGTTCTTGTGGTTCACGAGGATCGCCGATCCAAATGCTCCCCGTCCAACTTGTTCCATGATCTCATAATTATCCATCTTGGACTCGCCCATGGTGTCTGGCTAGAAAATAGAACCACAAAACCTTCACCGCTCCAATCACTCCTTCCTTACACCAAGTTCAAATTGCTTGCTAAACCGCGGTCTGTCCCTGCATAGCCTTCCCTGCTTTCCAATCACATATGCTTCCTGCTTCTCTGCTCCAGTAACCTAACGCACACCCGGCTCAGCGATATCTCCCTCTTCCTCCTCCCAAGCGATACAGAATTTCGAGGTCCGAGGCTCCTATCCGCCATCGCTGCCAGCACCAATGCTGAACCTGAACTACCGCAGCGAGCAAGTACATACAAATGCTCGTACAACAAATCCTTCGCGGGAGAATAGTACGCAACCAAACCGACAAAAATTCCAGAAGCTAGGTTAAGAACAGAGAAAAACAATCGAGCGACAAGAAGAGCACACAAGCTTCCAAAATTCTCGCAATGCAGGCCGTACCAGCACGCCAGCACTCCAAGAAGAAACACGAAACACAGCACTCGGAGTCCTAGCAAGGGGATGAATGACGAGATAGAGAGAGACGGTGACGGAGGGAGCTGAGAAACTCCGAGTGCAGAAGAGAACAGGGGTGGATCTAAACAAGCATCCACAAGATGGTGAGAGAATGGCCGGGGGAGACGGAAGCGTGGCGAGCGTCGGGAAGACGGGAAGGCAGGATTTGAATGGGAGCTACAGGTGCGGAGGTTGGGGGACCGAAACAGAAAGGAACAGAAAGAGGAGCAGTGCCAGTGCCAGTAAGCTATGGTGGTCGATGACGGCAATTGCGCCTACTCCGACGCCCCGGCCTGGCCTAGTGCTGGCACTTCTCGCCTGCGGAAGGGCGGAAGGGGCTGGTTCCTTGAGTTTGAGGAGGACAGTCTGGGCGAGCAGCAGCAATGCAGCAGCAACAACGAAGGAGGACGCCGAGCAGGAAGAAGCCCAGGCCCGGTGACTTAACTTAGATTCCCCGTGGAGCTGCATCATTCCTGCTGAGAGCACGCCCGGGGAAGCTCCAGGCCCCCGCCCGACCGCGCCGAGCTCGCAGGAGATTCATCCATCCCTTCCCTCCCTTTCCGTTCATCCCTACTTGGCTTGGCTTGCCCAGTTGGCCTTTCATCCTTTCCCTTCATCTAGTCGTTTGCCTTCTTTGCCCTCTACAACAACAAGTTTTTTTTGTTCATTTTTCAAATGAAACTAAGGTGGGAAATAGTATTGAAAGCGCCCTTTCATAAGCTAGCATTTTAGAGGGCTTGCACACTTTCAAATATTTTTCAAGTATTTTGAATTTTTCTTGAACAATAAATGGAAGCCACATTTGACCAATTTCTTTAATCAATATTTTTGGAATAAAAGTGGAATAAATTATATATTTTTAAAGTTGAAATTGAGCTAAAAGCATCCATATSTTGAAAATGTAAACTATTTGAACATTAGAGAATCTAATATGTATGAATGWGTTAMWTTGCAMTTTTAGAGTCCAAATTGTTTTACCACCTATTATCTTATCCTAGCAAAATGAATCATAAGTGATCAAGAAACCACACCATGGGAAGCTACACCATAACAAAATRAAATGACCCTAGACCATGCCCATGATATTAGTAGTGATTAGATGATATTAGCATTGAAAATGTATTTTTATCTTTCAAAATAGATTAACATGATTTCTTCATCTTTATAGGTGCACATAGTTATATATATGATSTACTTCAACTCCTATAAATATGAAAAGGCAACTTTTGACTTTGGAGGCTCTTAAAAATTAATAGTCAATAACAAGAAAATATATCAATAGATTTCATGAAGCATGTCTTGCTATCAACATTAGGCACAAGTAGAGATTAGACAATTTTCATTTTCAACAAATTGATATTTTATATTAACAAGCTTATATTCACCATGTAGTTTGATAATTAGTTTAACGGGTATAGAATATACACCTTTAAACAAGCATCCAATAGTGACATTCTTCATTCAATATGCCTTCATGGAAATGCACATACGTTGGAGATAATGCTATAAGTGCAAACTATGCAAAATGTTCACTCTWATTTGRAGGTTACACAAGTTTTAAAATTTCCATAGACAAATCTAATTCCAACAATCCCAAGTGCACATGAATAGTGCACACTTGCCACTATTTTCTATAATAGTAAAGAAGTGATATAATTGAATTGTTGTGCATATGTTGTTATATACATAATGACACAAGAAAACAAAAATAATATCTTTAACACCTAAAAGCCCAAGGGGTTTGTGCAAAACACAAATGTGTGTTATAAAATATAAAGTTTGCATCAAAAAAGATACTATAAAGCACAAAAAATAGAAAATAATTGGCAGTCAAAATTATAAAAGTATTTTTAGATCCTCCCCAAATGAATTTTAAAGATATAACTTAAAAAATTCACAAAAAATATAATTTCTATCTTTAGCATTTGAATTCTTTTTAATGGTCAAAATTATGGTTTCTATTGATTTGTAAAAAATTCATAAGATCCAGTAATGAGAACACCAATACTTTCCTCAAATAGTAAGTTTTTCAACATTAGGCAAATTTTAAACACTTTGTGCTATTTTGCTTATAGTTTTTGTTTGAATATAGCGATCTTAGTTTTAATTATAAATGTTGAAAGAGAGACCAAAATTTGAAAAAAATAATAATAACAATAATTTGAAAAAAAATTCTTTTCCGCCCGAAAATTTTGCCCGAAGTCGGGAAGTGACCAAAAATGGTCACTCGGGCGTTCAGGGCGTAAACTATAAATGGCCACATATCAGCTCAGCACGAACATTGTGTACCTTCATAAAAAGTTATTTTGTCCACAATTGATTCACAAAACTCCTTGATTTCTTCCTTCCTAGATTGACAAGAACTCATTACCATGTTACTTGCAATAATAATAGTATTGGTATGAAGATCAACGTGAATGAATTGTTTGTTCTAATTCTTATTTTTTTTCTTATGGAGATAATGCTTTTGCAATATTTTTCCATTTAACTCAAGCACCGAGGACAATAAATTGCAATAATCATTGAACACTATGAAATTTTGGTAGTCATATCATTTCAATTGTTTAAAATTAAATACATATTTAGACATTATAGTTATTCARAAGYGAAGTCAACCACCAAAAAGTCAATTAATTAGATTATTGAAAATTTTCATCACATCAAATTTACATTTGTTTATCATGGTACAAATGTAGAGTTGTAAAGTATTTAATTATGATATTTACTTAAGTACTATTATTCTCCAATTTTGATGAGATTCATATAATGCCTCCAATCTACACCTTAGAAGAAAAATTTAGAGTGGATGTACAAAGAAAAAGTTTAGATTGCAAATTTTGAGTTAACTCTAGAAGGTTTGATCTATTCATATCACCAAAATGGTTAACATTACAAGACAAATGGGGCCTAAAGAGGGCTACAAAACTTGACCAACAATGACACCACGTACTAAAAAAAATTCAAATTTTTTTCAAAAAAGAACTATTTTTTTAATAGTTTAATAATCACAATCCTTGTTGGTTGAAATTTGATTAGCTAGGATTGTCTTTCTTGATTTTTGTTTTGGTTATTTGGTAAAATAATGCCATTATTGGTAGTAGTCATGGCTTTGAGGGGCTTTTATGAGGCCCCATTGTTCATGTAATGTCAATATGGTTTAAACTATTTATCACAAGACATATTGTTTAACACATGTTGTAGTTGTAGTGTTGTGGCATTTGTAGAGTGCAATTGTGGCATGTCAGATTGGGCATCATAATTTTGATGCTAGCTAATTAGGCTAAAATTGACCTTTGACAAACATCAATACAAGCATTCAACATAGTTGGAGGCACTTTTTCCTAGGAATAGTATTTTGTAGTATTAGCATGAGAAAATCATGAATATCCAAAAAAAAAAAAAAAATTGATATTGTATGTGATTTCTATGATTTTTCAAAGTACATGCTTTCTAGACCACTGAATTTGTCCCATAGGTGGATCTAGAACTAAAATTTGCAATACTCAGTAGTTAAAGGAGGCAATCCATTTATAATCAAATAAGCAATTATGCATATTTAGAGCGCAAGATTTTTGAATGTGGAATTTTTCCATGTACAACAATAGAGTTTGGAAGGATTGCATATTTTTCCAAAATCTTATTGCACAAAACGAAATTACTATGAATTTTTTAGTAAAAGATTTTGTTTGACCTACAATGGTGATATAGACCTCTCTATTTTTGACCATAGGCTAATTGCAAAATCAACCAAGGGGTGATTGCAATACTGAGAGCCTTGCTCCAATATCTAGACTCTTCCAATTCCGATCATTCAATAAACTACTTTTCCACTTCACTGCTTCCTACTTCTTTTTGCACTACTTTGGAACATGTATCATGAACTTTTAATCCCAATTTTGAAAAGATGAAAAAAAAAACATTCTAACCTTGGTTGGAAATAAGTCAATCTATGGTTGGCTATGGGGCAGTGGTTGGTAATGGGTGGTTAGGGTAATTCAAAAACATCAAAACAAGTGGAGATTGAGCAGTTCAATCGTGTAAGGTAAGAGTAATTCAAATTAGATCGCTGACACTGCAGCTGAAATTAAGGACCGTTGGTTATAATCAACCATGTGCCTACTGCCTACAGTGCCTAGTACTTGCCTACGTGGCCTGCCTCCAAGTTCAAATTCGCATATATCCGGTTCTCCCAATTTATGCCCTCTTGATTTCTGGGCCCCAATAATGAGAAATGGCCTCAAACCCACAGTCCCACAATTGCTGCCAATAAGTTCGGTTAACTGATCAACTCAACTGCTCTAACTTGTGTGATCGTCAAAAAAATTAACTATTTCATTTGTGTCAAAAATAATGTCTTGAATACAAAACAATTTTATAGAATTTGATTATAAAGCTATGTTGAATTTAGTCTTTTTGTTCTCAACTTAGGCAAGTCAAACAACAAGAAAAATCTCTTGTTTTTGAGAGTTTTATTCTTGGAGTTTTTCCAAGATTTCGCAACTAAAATTTCAAAACAAATCATCAATTTGAAAAGTTCTGAGACACATACATTTTCATATAAAAAAATTGAAAGATCAACTATGCAAATGCAAAGTCATGAAAGAGTCTCTTCCTTGAAAAATCAAGGTAAATATCTTACAATTGGTAAGCCTTTTGCTTTGAAATATGACATAATATACTTGGATGAGTTAGTTATATTGATGTCACAGTTGAATTAGAAAAACTCATCAAAATAAAATATTTGTATAAGTGCATAGGTTGAAATTGAAAACCCTTCACCAAATTAAAAAAAGAAAAAAGAAAATAGTGCACTTGAAAGCTAGTAACTTGTCACACACTATCCAAAATAATGTTTTTGGGCTTTAGAAGGGCCGAGCCACAAAATGCAAAAGCCTGATGTGGGCTTCTTAGTCGTTTAGGGGTCACTTGGTAACTTGGCTACTCAAAGCTCTTTGTCATTACTGAATCCAATCCAGCATGTTGACAAACTTTTGTCACCACTGGTATACGGATGAGTTTTCAGATAGTATCATCAAGTTCACACAACGGTGGAAGATTCTCCCCCAAAAGTCAAAGACTTAAACCCAGCCTTGGGATCTACTCTTAAAGGCAAAGCTGTCACGGGAAGGAGCCAGCTGCCTCTGAAGGTGGACATCCAGTTGTACACTCATGATGCTGCAGACTTGTGGTCAGGTTAAATTGCAGAAATGAGGTGAAGTGAAAGAGACCTGCAACAAGAAATTTACTTGCACTTGATTTGGACTGTCACGATTTCTCTCTGCGTACCGAAGTTGTTAGAGAGAAAAGTACACAAGCAGTGTCAATAAGAAAAGTAGTCTGGTTTGCACGTCTGTGCACAGTCAGAGCCCGGTCTACGAGAGTAACTGGACATTCCAGGATGGTAATGTATCTGTGAACTTAGAAGATTGCGCGCAATATCTAAATGACATTGCCCACATCGGAAACAATTCGTTAGTTCACATAGATACAGACATTGACAAACCTGGAACGTCAAGATTAGGGAGCAATTCAATATTTGAATGAAATGCCAGCTGCAATCATGCTCATCTCCAAACGATAGACAAAAGACTCTGGATGAAACAGGCATAAGGCCGTCATTCTTTGTCAAAAATTCATGCAACAACTTCCAAAGGACAATTAACAAAACAAAACAAAAACAAATACTCAGTGCCTCACTCGACTTGGTTGCACTCCCAGCAGGAGTAAGAAAATTGCATTCAATGGTWCTATAGACTTGCGACAGTGATACACATTTGAGACCCCAGAATTCAGACACCCGCAACTCAATCCTCCTCCTCGGCATCCTGGTCAGCAATGTTGAAGTACCGCAATTCGTACACATTCCTGTCCTTGTTGGATGCAATCACCCGGAGCCAATCCCTCACATTGTGCTTCTTCAAGTACTTCTTCGTCAAATACTTCAAATATCTACAAATGCCCACACACAAACAAAACAGAATCAGATATCAATGCGGCACTGTAACATCAAAAATAACCTCCTTGTAGATGGACGCATCTTCTCGAGTCCAGGGTACTCCGCCACATGACCTAAAAGCGACAGCTGCAATTTATTCGTGACCACCAATTTACAATCAAATTCACCACGCTGCCCTTCATTCCTAACTTTGCACTCAACATGATATCCGGGGTTTGCCTCCATTCCGCTTAGATCGTTTTCAATTAAGCAACCCACATCTAATTGCAACACCAATCTGAATGCGACAATTCAGAATCTTGCCCAATAAAACGGCTWGCTACATATTGCTTTCGAGAATTTACACCACCTCAGCATCAGAACTCAAGTCGGTATTTGATAATTCCGCAATACAACTTTGAACACTTATGACTTTTGCGTATGAAATCCAAATAGCGCATTCTTTGGTACATTGGAGTGCAATCATGAATGACAATAACTTTAATAATCTAACCGTTCTAGCAACATGAACCATGCTCAGCGATTTAAGTGTCGTGATTAGGTGTCGTTTAGAGTTTAGGGTTTCTAAAAACGACACAATCCCGCTAGTGAGAGAGGGCAGTGAAAGACGAATACCTCTTGGAGAAGGAGCTCTCGGAGGTGACGCTGATCTTGTTCTTCTCCCTTGAGATGGAGACCGCGGACCCGAGCACGCCGGCCTTGCCATCGACCTTGATGCGGTCGTTGAGGAACTTCTCGAAGGAGGCAATGTCCATGATCTTGTCCTCCACGGGCTTGCCGCAGTCGATGGTGAACGTCTGAGCCTTCTTCTTGCCCTTGGCAGAGACGCCAGGCGCCTTCTTGGCCATGAGAGCAGGCATGGTGAAGGGCTTCCGGGTGCAGTCGGAGCACGCGAGAGGCAGTCGACTGGAAGCGAAAAAGGGCACCCTCGAGCGAGCTCTAAACCCTAATCCCCACTCTCCAAGAACGACGGACCCCACTACTGTAGTGGATGGATGGTTTGTGGATGGCTGAATTTATGGATGGACAGAGTTTGTCTGTGAATGGAACGWCATTCATCCAGGATTGCCTGACTATACCGGTGGAGGCACTCAAGGCTACCGTCGGTGCCGTCACACGGGTAGCGTGGCAGGAGATGATTTTGGTATGATTGATGAATAATTGCTACAGTACGTCGGTCACATTGCAGAGAACAGAAAGTGGTTGATGAATGACTTTTAGAAGAAATACACGGTTGGGCTTCGTTACTAAATAGTGAAATTGGGTTGCATGAATAATTAGGTCGCCTTACCCTAAGGAAGTTACTTTACAAGTCATCAAAGTAAACAAATATTTCTATTTGACTGTGTGTTTGAAAGTTCATGAGTCCCAATTACAACAAAACTTAATTCAAAAGTGGTGATATTGCCATTTGTGTGTGTGGAAGTTCATGAGTTCCAATTACAACAATGCCTTATTCAGAAGTGGTGCATTCTTGTACTATACAATAATTAGGTTGCTTTATCCTAAGAAAGTTACTTTACAAGCCATCAAAAAAAAAAAAAATTGCTATTTGTATGTGTGGAAGTTCATGAGTTCCAATTACAACACCTAATTCAAAATTGATGTACTCTTGTACTATACAACAATAATAAATAATTAAGTAATATCACAAGTGAAGAAAATAATTTGAAACAAACAAATTTTATTAGTTAATGTAGGTAATAGGTATTGTCCTTCACATGTTGAACTTTCCTTTAATTATAACTCTTAGGTGCTCTTTAAATTTGTTTGGGAGTAAGAAACTATTTCAATCACAAAGAAATCAAAAGTGGTGATTAACAATGTGTGTTGAAATCATTGCAGATGTGGATTGGATTAAATTTGGATCTAAATAATGGTTCAAGAATTCTTGCATTTTAAGTTGTGAAAAGTGTCTAAACTCCAAATGTTACAACATATACAAGAATGATGTGCTAAAAATCAAAATCTATGTTAATGTATGACAACATATTAGTGCGTATTTTAATACATATATAAAATAATTTGTAGGTTTTATTCCTTGGAGATTGAGAATTTGATGTTTACTGATCGGCTTGACCGTCTACTATTACAATAAGTACACAAATCAATAAGTCAAGAATACACTCTGTCACTCACAGTAGGGAAAAAACATAACRCATCTTGTAACCTTCCTGAAAGCTCTCTCGAACTATGAACACAGCTTCAGCAAAGGAATCCTACATCTGGAGACTACAAAGCGAGCTTCTAGGTGAATTGTGATAGAAAAAAAAACTGTGAAGAATTCTCACTTGTCCTGGTTTAGGGGATTATCAGGAGACTTCTTCCATGCCTTCCACAGCATATCTTTGTACTGTGTTAGTGAAAGCCCTGGTTTCTCCTCCTTAAGAACCGGAAGCTCAGCCTCCTCAAAAACCTTTCAAGCAAATATAAGAAGTCAAGACATAGTAAGAGGAGAATCACTCCATTCGAAATCAGACAGAGGACATCGCAAGGACACAAATAGAATAAATAAGTTGGTATGCTAGTTGCAGAATCTTTCCAAAGTATCCATGATAGATTAATTACCTTGTACGAAGCTTTCAATCTGCGTTCGGGATGCCGGTCAGCTGGCAATTCCGGCGCGTTGAGCGTGCCGATCTGCGCCAACGCCGACTCCAAGTCCCGCGCATCCACAATTTCGTCATCCCGATTTCGATTCGACACTCCCACCAGCTTCTCATACTCCTCCGGATTGCTCATTCGACTCTCTTTCTTCTTCGCCGCTGCAGATTGCGCTTCCAAGGCCGCCTGTTCCTCCTCCTTCCGCTTCGCCAGCTCCGCGGCTGTGACTTTCGGCACAGGGACCGCCACTCGCGTCGACTTCTTGTCTACACGCTTCCCATACTTCTCCAATTCCTTGTCCTCCTGCTCTGCGAGCTTCTTGGCCTCGAGCTTCTTGGCCGCGGCCTCAGCTCTGCGCTCCGCCTCTTCCTCCCGCTTCTTCGCGGCTTTGGAGGAAGGCCCCTCGGCGTCCTTCCAGTACGACTCCTCCTTCTGCTTCTCGTCCTTCACCTTCTTCTCGACGTGCGCCTCGGCCTTGCGCGCCCGGGCCTCCTCGGCCTTGCTGTTTGTGCCCATTTTCTTAGGCATGGCTGCGGGTTCGCGAAGAGAGATGGCCGAACCGCGGCCAATAGCCCAAGGAGAAAAACACTAAGACCACAGCTAATAGTAATCTCAAATCACGGGATCCTTGAAGGAGAATTTGCAGCCAAGGCTTGAAGCGATTGAGAGAAGCTCCAAACCCTAAACTGACAAATAGAACAAAGAAGACGAAGGATTTGGGGATCTGGCATTTAGCCTTTCAGCGACCGAAAAAAACAAAATGGGCCAAGTTTGGAGGCAACCACGTGTGAGTCTCTCGTTTGGGCACATTGTAATCCTCAATCCGAGTTTTTAATTTTTAATTTATTTTGAAGCTAATTAACCTCATATCCATTTGTTCATTCATTCAAATGTGGAAATTTGGAAATTCAAGATTTTTAAAGAAAAATCGTGTTAATCACAAAGTAGTGTATATAATGGCAACTAGTGTGCCCTGTGCCGTTGCCACAGGCAGAATTAAAGTAAAAGTAATTTTCTATTTTTTGGATTCATAAAAACTTCAAAATTCAATAACTTTCACCCTGTAGGTTGGAACGCCACGAAACCAAGCCCGTGCACCCCTCCTAGCCGAGAGCTTTCCGACGGTACCAAGCACGCCACCGGGGGACGCACGTCCGGGAGATCTCAACGTAACAAACAAACAAAACAAATAAACAAACAACCTGATTTAAAGGATAGATTACCTTGAAATCTTCTTGAAGATCAAAACATCTAAGTATATGGAGTATTCAGTAGCTAGTGAACCATTACCCCCTAAAGTCCCAAAAATCTCTTCAAAAAACTTTTGAAGGTACCTATGACCTCAATTTTTGACAAACTTTTTTGAAACTTTTTCCAACATAAGAAAACTCATTAACTTTATGGGAAGAATTTTTTAATTATAATTGGTGTCCAAGAGCAAATRTTATGCTACTAAAATCCCAAAACAAGTGAAGGTAGGCAACTAAAAAGATTGGAAGGTTAAAACTTTTAAACCTTTTTAATTTCTTACTCATTTTTTTTGTCTATGTGGAAAAATTTGATTCATTCCATTCCATTTGGATAAGTGATGTGAAAGTTATGAAAGTTTTTTTCAAGAGGTGTACTAAGTGGTAGAAGTAGCCATATAGGTGCAAATAAATGCAGAGTGCCAAAAAAACATTGTRGCTAAAAATTGTARTTTGATTGATTATATTATAATGTCTCTAAAATGTCATGTGAGGTATTGTAAATATTTTAGAGCATGGAACAATGTTATGCATTATAAAAAAATTAGATATAGGATGCCCTCCCTTTTTTATTAATWTAATAGGACAAAAGTCTTATTTATGGGTTTAGGGCTAGCATTTAACTCCAAATTTACACTACATTGTCCTTTTATTCTAGATTTTTAAAGCTCTAATGATCTAATTTATATACTAGTCTTAGTTTGAGAATTAAACATAGGTCATCAGCCTATGACATGTAGTCTGTACTGTATTTAGCTCAAACTTTTATTAAGTACAACTGAATATCAATGTTGTATTTACCAACATCTATATACTAATAAACTATCTTATTGAGCATTTTCATTGGCCTCTGGTTAATTTTTGGTGAGGTTTAGGTTCATAACCACATCACATATGAATCAATACCAATTTTTGATCTAGACATTATAATTATGTTTAGACGGCCCTATAAGTTATTTGCCTCAGTTTGTGTGTCATTACCAAATTCTCACATCAAGGTCTGGCCCCATGATAGTATGCTAGGTGACTTGCTTAGGTATCTAAACTACATACATTGTTTGTACTTTCTATTTTACATGCTAAATTCCTCACAAAAGGGTCACTGAAGCATTGCTCAGATTGTCAGGAGTTGTTTGAGGATCGATATGGACATGTTGCCAAGATGAACTTGAGTTGGTTCCTGCATCGTCGTCACCTGAATCGAAAAACAAGGAAGGTTCCACTTCCACTTCCGCTCTGTCACCAAGAAACGGACGTGAGAGGAGGAGTGTCAACTTCATGCGGACATGGTCAGAGAATGCTAAAAAATCACAAAWAAATGCCTTCCGTGAAATGAAAAAACTGAATCTTTAGTGAAGATGCTATAACAGTCAGAACATGAGAGCAGAGTCAWGTGTAACTCACCCTTTTGGCAAAGCTGGCACAAGAACGAAGAGGATGAGKGGATTTRGAATTTTCCAATTGTGTCTCATGTAAGATCCTCTACCCTGGTCATCGCCGTCATCCTCATCTTCTACAAGAAACTCGTGTAGGCAGTACTCAACTTGTGCTTGATCCTTTACACTCAAACCATTTGAACAGTAAACTGTGATGGCGACAGCATCTCGACGAAGACTACCTTTAAACGCTCCAGCCACTGCCTCACAGTTCTTCAGAGCTTGCTGCATTTCCAAGGTCGCGCCACCTTGTACTAGTGCCATGGTGGGAGGGTCCAGGCCAAGCTGTCCTGCCATGTGAAGAATATTCCTATGCAGTGTTGCCTATGCAATCAGCAAACAGAAATTATGTAAGCAACGAATACCATGCGAATTGGTACTATTTRAAAGCCTAGTCTCGAAAAAAGATCTAACCAAGTCACGTCTGTAGGACTGAATACCAACTSAAGCTGGTGCAGACAACAAGACTAAGAATACGAACATCAAATAAATTGTACAAAAGGAGTAAACCGTTCATACTATGCACCCCACATGAATTACAGGGTTGGATCATAGATCTAGCTTCATATAAAAAAGAATTGAAATAAATCATTCAGGAAGCTTCAAGAAAGGAAACAAAAATGTACCAATAAAAAGATGCAATAATAACCTACATTTGAATGGTACAAATATGTTATAAAGGTTACTATATTTAACTATTAGCATCCAAAGTGGACTATGTAGTTTCAATTGGACAATCAAGGGACACAAACACTGTAACCAAAATGATGACTTCAACATGTCGCTAAACTAACAGTGACAAATGAAATCTAGAAAATTATAGCTGCGTATAAAAATGCGCGGCTAGTCTTCATACACATTCACGAGCTGAAAATAGGGAAAAGAGAAGCAGAATTATAGATGTCCCCTWCAAGTCATACCTGACTGTAAGGGCCAATGCAGCTGGGAGCCCAACAAGAAATACTTTGAACGTGGAGAACCTGCTTGCTAGAATCAGACGTCGATGTAACTTCTAGTAAAACTCCACCCATGCCTGCCTCTGGTAAACTCACTTGCATGCAACATCGAGARGGMACTCCTTTCTCACATTTCTGCTCTGTAATATGCTTCACATAGACCTCATTCGCAGAACCAAAGGAGGCCATATCGTCAAGAAAGAGACGAACGTACACAACATTGCCCCAAGTAACACCCTTTGATTGAAGAGACTTTTCCACAGTGGATACTAGTAGCCCCAGCTCCTCTCGCACACCTGCTCAGTCAATGGATCACACCAAAAAAGAAACCCTCGCATTAGTTTCTACTGCTCAGTTACTAGGTATTAGAGTCATACATGAGTCCACATGTGGAGTTTATGTGATCTTAATATTAGTGTGACGCAAATACCATTAACTTAATGTTAATGAGAAGCTAGGGACCTTGGCATTTACTTGATATTTTACTAGCAACTATTGAGKTACACGTCCAAGTCAAAAGTGCCTTCACAACTAGCGAGTTTAACTTAGAAGAATTGGCCATCATCAACTTTGTGAATCAAACTGGAAAAAGCAGCAAGAGTGCGAAATCTTCATTACGACAAAGCTCAGTCTCATTCAACGAAATTGTGGTTTCAATGTTGGCCTCCACGTTCGGAATCGATACTCTATCTATTAAAATCAAAACGCACAGACCCAGCTCACCAAGCTTCGCACACTCTTGCCGCCAACAGCCCATAGTCACAATGTCGTGTTGGGGAGACGTATTAACAGTCAGTTGGACATCCTCGATAGTTGATGACTCCATCGCTACACGTTCCTCGCCACACATGACCGTCTCCTCCGAGGCCACAGGATCTGTTACTTCAAACACCAACGACGGCAAGTCGGGACTGAAATTGGCAGAACAACCATCTTTAGACTCCAAATGGAACTTCGTTGGGTGAAGCACACCCACGGGAGCAATTTGGTCTGGCGAGTGCAGATCGTTTCTCTGACAATTCCGGTGTATCAGGTGCGGATTACCCAGCCCATTTCGGAAATCAGAGGAGCAGATTCTTCAAGACAAATCAAGGAAGAAGCAACTTGCAGAAGCAGATCATGTGTGCGTAAATTTTAGTCTCGACAGCTATGAAGTTGCTCCGTTACATGTTTCAAGGGGGAGAAGGCCAGATGCATGCACTTGCAGTAAGGGAAGTGTGTAGTCAGCCCTCAGCACGAGTGAGAGAGAGAGAGAGAGTGTTTCAAGTTTTCCTGGTAGCCAGGAAAGAGCTCAATTAGAGGAATTGAAGCATACAACCCTAAACCCTAACCCTAATGTTTGTTCCAGAAACTATTTCAATGTAGAAGACGACGTAGGAGAAAGAGGAAGCATGGTTCAGAAATTTTCCTGCAAATTTTTGAACGTAGCCAAGCTTTGATTTGGACTAAGCTTACAACCGCAGCTTCCTAGCAACTGGCTCCCAAGCTCCCTACAGTACCTACACTAAATAGTGAAATTTGGTTGCCTTTACAATTAGGTTGCCTTACCCCAAGAAAGTTACTCTAGAAGCCATCAAAGTCAACAGATATTTCTATAAATACTTCCAATTTTACACATGGAGGTTCATGAGTCCCAACTACACCAATAACTAATTCAAAAATAGTGCATTCTTGTACATGTACTGTAAATATTTGTATAGTGTGGAACGTCGAGAAATTAATGAGGGACAACCTAATTTCACTATTGAGTGTAATGACAGACTATGTGGACACTTTGAGTCCCTAGGGGCGTTTAGGGGTTAATTCAAGCATTGGAAACAAAAAAAAGTAGATAGCCCAAAAATTAGACAGTTTCAAAGGAATGTATCGAAAATAAGTTAAGCATTCATTCAAGTTTTTCTTACAAATTTTAGATGAAAAGGTTACAATTGTTTCTTTGACTATGTACATCACACAATGTGCCCAAAAGAGGCTGTCACTTCCTAGTTTGATACATCATAGTGTTAACATCATGGAGAGTTTTGATGTTGATTATCTATGAAAATGAATGAGACTATTTCCTAATTTTGAGATATCCATAAGAACAATCAAGACGTTTGAAAGGACTACAAGAGTAAAAGAATTTGTATATWAGGATAGGTTGGTAAATATTATCCATGCTCAAGTATATAATAGTAGGCAATCTTGAGTCTAAGTATGAAGTTAATCTTGTTCTTCAAATTGATTGACATTAGTACTCAAGAACAACATTATGGAAAGAGCAATATGATAGTTATAATTCTAATGATTACCATGATATAATTATAATAATTTCATTTATAAAGGTTTTATGATTTATGATATAGACCCTCAAATGTCAAACATTATGCAATTGAAGGTTATATAGTTCTAATGTATATCTCTAATCTCTAGGTTGACTATAGATTGATAAGGTATAAAATTCTTTGACAATTATGATGAGCATGGATCTTTTCACCTTTATTTCACATTTTCTTTTAAAATGTGTTTGCCAATGCTTTTGTTATTTTTATATGTCAAACATATAGAAAACTTGTTAGCACACATGATAYTGAATGTAAATAATGTGAATGATTTGCCATATTCAAATGATTGGAAGGAGATTGAAGGACATCACTTATATAGCATTATAAATAGCATGCTAACGATTGGCTATAGCAATTATAGCACAAGGCATTTTAGTCTGTAAACAAATGATTGTTTGTATGTATATTTGTGACATATGTTGAGATTTYCTATATTGCAAGGTCAATGGTGGGGGCGTATATGCTTATTGTTGCCAAAAAGCCTAGGACAAAGGGATGTGCACAAATCTAGTCTTGGAGTGTTCTAATGGGTGAGGTGAAAGATATTGAATTTTGTAGGATTTATTGCATTGGAAACTATAAAATTGGTTGCAAAGAGCCATTGAGCCTACAAGTCAACAARTTATAAAATGCATTAGCATTTGTGAAGTAGCATTGATATTTCAACTTTTATTTTTATTGGCAAAATTTGTTTTCACTCTTACTTTCATTTTTATAATTTTGTATCTCCAACAAGTTTAGATATAAAAGACATAATACAAAAATTGATTGCATACATTATCTACACTAAATAGTGAAATGAGGTTGCCCCTCACAAATTTCTCACAATTTGCGGTTCAAGAGATCTTACAATAATAAACTGAAAGCAAAACAAAATAAATAGCCTAACGAAAGGTATGGATTGTAAGTTCTTTTGACTTTAAACATGAAAAGTTAAAAAAAATGAAAGCAAAAAAATAATGTGTAGATTGGATTATCCATCCAATCTATATCTTTAAGTTGAATTGTTTGTTTATTTGTTTTGTTTGTTATGGTAGAGATCTCTTCGATCATGCCTCTCCGGATCACTTTTTCAACTATGTCGGAAAACCCTTGGTGAGGAGGGGGTGCATAGGCTTTGTATCTTGGCATTTAGACTAAGGACTTAAAAGTTATTGAATTTTGAATTTTTTATGATTAAAAAAATTAAAAAATATTCTTACCTTTCTTTATTATATATAATAAGTTGTGCCAACTTCCGAAGGTACACTAGTATATATTAAAGAATTGCCTATTGAATGGGCCTACCTGTTGTTCTTTTTGCTGTTTTTAGCACTTGAATTAATCCGTCATTAAGGTAGTCTACTTTTATAGCGCCCATGCTCTAAAAACAATTATGATATAGAAGTACATTTTGCTTTCTTCAATGTATGAGCAGTGTACATTTCACGAGGTGGTCGCTTCTAGTGACCACAATATTACAACTTCAAAAATTTGCAACTAATTCCTTGAAGGTCGGAAAATTATGAAACTACTTGTGTTAGATGCCGATTCCTTTTCCCTTCGTATGAAAATTTACTGAAAATTGTTTCAAGGAGTTTAGCTTCCCTGGAAATGCAATCAGCTCTTAAATGGTCGCTTTAAGAGCAGTCTACCTCAGGCAAAAAGCTTGGGAGCCAGTTGCTAGGAAGCTGCGGTTATAATCCAAAACATAACTTGGGTCGCCACTCTGGCTACGTTCAAAAATTTGCAGGAAAATTTCTGAACCATACTTCCTCTTTCTCCTCGTTGTCTTCTCCATTGTGATCGTCGGAGATTGCAGTTAGCTCCTTCTAATAGCTTCTGGAACAAGCATTAGGGTTAGGGTTTAGGGTTTTATGCTTCAATTCCCCTAACTGAACTCTTTCCTGACAACCAGCAAAGCTTGAAACTCTCTCTCTCTCTCTCACTCATGCTGCCTAAAGATTTCCATCACTGCAAGTGCATGCATCTGGCCTTCTCGCCCTTGAAATATGTTACGAAGCAACTTCATAGCTGTCGAGACTAAATTTACGCACAGCTGTTCTTCCCGCAGCCTGCTTCTGCAAGTTGCTTCTTCCTTGATTGGTCTTCAAGAATCTGCTCCTCTGATTTCTGAAATGGGTTGGGTAATCCGCACCTGATGTATCGGGATTGTCATTGAAGCGATCCTTCGTCTTCTTGGCTTGTATTGGCAATTGCGATACCCGAGGTGAAGAGCAAGATGAAAGTGGTGGCACTCGTGAATGGTGGCAAGGACAGCTGCTATGCCATGCAACGGTGCATCGACTATGGTCATGAGGTTCGATCACGATAGCCTTGGGTTTTAGTAACAAATACTATAAGTCTTGATTGCATTGTCRGGGGAAGTCTATGTGGAGACACGGAGAATTTGTAGAGATTATTCGATTGCGTGGGGTTGCGTCCTCATGYAGAWRAATTGCTTGGGATGTTTGGTGTTTTGTTGTTGCAGATCCGAGTGGTGTGTCTGAAAGGTGTTGGTTTGAATTTGCAGATAGTGGCGCTCGCCAATCTTCTGCCTGCAGACGATGAGGTGGATGAGCTCGATAGCTTCATGTTCCAGACAGTAAGTGTGGTTTCGTTTTCGAAGGTTTAGGGTTTTCCAGATTGGGAAACGCGACTGTTGGCCCTTTTGCCCCCATTTCTTGCTCACATTGTTGATGATGTTTAATATATCACGTCTCCATGGAACACCATGGTGAACGCATTGGCATACACGAATTTGAGATGCCTCCCAGAAAACCTGGTCAGGTTAAACCCTGCCAATTGGACTGCCATTTAGAAGAGCTTCTCACGATCACAAGAAAAACAACAAGCGTCGAAAGGGGAAAGGCGCCTTGTCTAGGCAGAGGAAAAAGTCCCGGTTGGAGAAGATGCAGAAAAGCTCTAATGAACCGTGCACCGAAGCAAACGTTGATGGGAGACACCATGGAAGTATGTACTATTCATCGTTTATTCGACTGTTTGAGTCTGAGTATTGTTACTTGTTTCATTACTTTCTCACGAACCAAAATTTCTTGTTTGAAATGATAGATCTTGCAGCAGGCGAACGTCCTCTGAAGTCAGGAGATGTTCTTGCAGTAACCTTGTGCTTATTTCGCTTCTATTACTCCTCTTTGGTCCCTTCTTTTTGGTATTTTGAAGTGAGGGTTCATGAGGATTTCTTTTTCTTTTTTGCAGATCTTTTGGCCCTCGGGTTGAAGAGTAAGGTTGAGTCTGCTGGAGAGAAGGAACAAATGACAGGGAATAAAAGGGTTGAGATTGACGCTGGCCCCGAAGAAGGCGAGGTATTTGAAGAGGTATGTTATGAAACCATCTTGRCACCAGTATTTGCGGACTTGTACAATAGTTTTTGTGTTTTGATACTGCAATATTCAAAGTGTCTTTCATCTTAAGTGTCTGTTTTACAGAGGCACATTTGGTATGTGGTTYGCCTTTTGCATTTGCACCATGGGCTGAGTGTGGCAATAATGAAGAAGCTTGTGTACGGTTGTAATTGACCGTGTTGAATGTGGTTCCTTTGGCAGGATAATCGCGGACTCTTGTCACAGTTGGTCGAGGAGGAAGTTGGCTTGTGGACTACCGATGTTGGGGATGAGCAAATTACAAGCTCCAAGGTATGATATAGTTTTTCTTGTTTGRTCATTCGATCAGTATGGGCAGAAATATACTTCTTGCATGRTGGTTGTCAGTGTTTTCGCGGGCTATGTCAATATTATAGACAGGTCGAAGCATCCACGAATTACACTTMCGCTAGTSCTCAGATTTCCACTGTTTGACATGTGACATCAACCTTAATGTGTCAGGGTGAAGTAAAACTCTAGGTCTCCCTTGCKTAAAGGGTATCCCGATGGGTCWGGAGTATAAGTGGACTGCTGTCGGTCTTWCTGTTGCGCATTTCTTTTAATTCTTCCCTTTGTTCTCTGARTTTTTAYAGTTTTAATTTAAAAGTACTAACTAATAATGCAGATGGACAGCGACGAGGATGGAAAGAAGAAAACCCGTGCTCCTATTTCGGCTGARAGGAAAYTRAAAAAGAAGGTGGCCTTCCGGAGAAAGCGTGCCGAGAAAGAGAAGGAGCTGGGTATTAGACGTCCACGGATTCCAGTCACCACCTTTAAACCCAAAATTCCCCTTTRCAAGTTTTATATAAAAGGGCGGTGCACACTGGTATTTCACATCACCCTCTAGATTTACATTCCTCTTGTAGCAGCTTGAAACCTTCGTTTGTTGATTCTTAGTTCACCTTTATCTTCAAACACATATTAGGATCCTTCGATATTTGAGTGTCTACTCGATAGCTAATTGCGTGGTTATATTCTTTGCAGGGTGCAAAATGTACATTTTCGCATGATGTAGTTCCCGTGACCAAGTCAGATGTAAGTGTCACTCACTCTGGTGCTTATGATTATAGGGAAACATATAAATTATGAAAGAACCATTGTTCGAGGACTAATATTTAATTCTCGTCGTTTTTGTGGTATCTGCAATTAGCATTGTCTGGCCCCGCCTTCTAAATCCTGACGTTTGTATCTGGATCTGATGCAGCCTTGCAAATTCTTCATGGTCAATCGATGTTTGAAAGGAGATGATTGCCCATTCTCACACAGTTTGGATACATTTCCGTGCAAATTTTGGCATACACGAGGACACTGCCTGGATGGCAACAATTGCCGCTTCTCGCATGGGGTAAGTGACTTCATTTCTAACTCTAATTCCTTTCGWATTGAGCGTCATTCAGTRCTCTAATCAGTGCAATGTGTAAGCGKASATCAAGTGGGGAGTTTTGGGCAAGGTCTACATAGGTGCACTCTAACTCCAACTCCAATAATGAGCACGGCCACGCAAGCTGTTGTTGATRTTATTRTCCTATTTTTTATTWCCTTGTCTTATATCTCGTTTTGGRCTTCTGATTAATAGTGTCTACGTYTCAATGCAGCCTTTGACAGACGACCAACGCCAGAACCTCGCCAAGCGTATYGAACACGACGCCAAGGAGCAGCAGAATGTGCCAGATATTCTTACCGACTTCAACAAGCCAGAGAATTCTGATTCTGAGTACATGCCGACCATGGACAGCTCTCGCGCCGAAGCTTTGAATCCAAGTCAATTAATGAACCAAGACACGCCAAATTATGCCTCAACGAGCCTGGYCTTCCWCAGCACACAAGCTTGCAGGTGAGGRCTAAAGTTGTTGAACTGTTGAACGTTCACCTCGTTGTACATGCTGCAGTAGAATTTCTCGTCACCTCTTCTAGTTGCATTGTAAACAGACAGTGAATCCAGTTTTAGGACAAGAATGTACCTCTGCGGTATCTGTGGTGARTGAGAGGTGTCAGTGCAGGACTTTGTGTTTTGAGGTTGTGGTCGTCCTTTTGTAAAGTTTCAGGAARTCTCTCTGCTGACTTTACCTGTTTATGTTGTGCTTTTCAGGGAGATTCTTTCAGCTGCACCGCGATCACCCGTTTCACAAAATCAAACAGGTGAGATAAATAGGGAAGAGATCGTGCTCACGGAGACATGTAAGGAAGAGASGCCAGTGGAGAACGCTGTRCTATTGGCAGCCAGGAAAGCGGCCTCAGCAGCAGCAGTGCAGGCAGCAGCAGCAGGCAGCACAGACAAATTGATGGGCTTTAGCAGAACCTCACCCAGTATTTCACTTTTGAAAACGAGAACGTTTGGTCGACCGGCTGGACGTGGAAGTGAGGCAAGTAGTGCAATGGACCTTCTGCAAGCCACAACACAGCCGAGATGTGTGAATAGTCCAGTCACTTATCCCCCTTAAGGTATCCTCACCCTTTTGCAACACCAGCCATTTTCCACCAGCTAGAATAGAGTTCTTCACAGCCTCCTCGTAACTCTGATATTATTCTCGTCTCTTCAGTGTGTTAGAATTTTTACAATATTCGGCACCCTAACTGCTCGTTCTCTCCGTTGCAGTCCATCTCGGAGATGTTCTTACAGTTGGCGGCGTTGAATTTCTAGGGTTCGCGCCCTCTCTGTGACGACCGGGGATAACCCTAAGGCCTTCCTGGATGTGAGTGTTTTTTTAACCATTCTATTGGTGACTCGTTTCCAATCTCGTTTGAGGAGGTTTTACTCCTGGATGTGAAATGCTAGTGTTGATCGTAACCTGGAAGCTTCTTGCGGCTTAGATGTGTTCGCAACTTTTGTTTGTTTATATGAGTGAAAGGGGCTAAATTGTCCGTACACTCGAGTCTGTTTGAAAGTAAAACCTAGGTTATTGAAAAGTTTCTCTACGACGTAGTTTGGAGGTTTGTTACAGTCGATGATAGTGTGGCAAGCGTGCAATATATGCTTGAATCTCAGTATAGAGAGGGTAGTTATAAAAGAGGGTTGAGTGTTGCTGGATTCGTTGTGGGAAGCTACTTGCGATTTCGACAGGGTTTCAACGTTTGTGGCTGTGTATTTGTATGAGTGAAGGTGGTCGAAAATTTTCCATTTAAGGGGAGGTCTCTTGCGAGTCATTCCCTAGTATTCACGATTCTGAGAAGCGAGAGGACGTGATCTTTCCAGGTCCTTGACCCTGGTGTGTCCAAACATGTTTTTGAATCGCTCGCAGAATCTGGTGGAGTACTGTCTTGAAGAAGACAACGGGTCTGAAAGGTGGAGAACGAGAGGTCCCTAATTGTGGGGAGAACTGTGAGGGAGGGGAATGGACGAAGCAGTGTTAGATGATATCATATCACGGCTGCTCGAGGTGCGGACTGGGCGGCCGGGCAAGCAAGTACAGCTGTCGGAGGCTGAAATTCGTCAGCTCTGTGTTGCATCCAAAGACATATTCTTGTCCCAGCCGAATTTGCTCGAGCTTGAGGCTCCAATCAAGATCTGTGGTATACTCTCAGTAAATCTCTCATACTACATTTAAAAAGAGGACAAGCTTAATCTGGCCCTTGGTCATCTTGAAATATTGGCTTGTCAAATGGAGGATGCTAGATTTCAGCGGAATCCAGTGTTTCCTTCTGATTTGCTCAATTTAGTCTTTTATGGCTGAGAATTCATGACCGACCTCATATTGTAGTAGCTGGAAAATTGAATGTTSAAACTTGTAATGGGTCGTACCATTTTGAAGGACCGCTCAGACACCTGGTACTTGTGTGCTTCATGATGCTCTGCTTGTRGTGATAACTGAAGCGCTTCTTTTCTGCTCCAGGTGATATTCATGGGCAATATTCTGACCTTTTGAGGTTGTTCGAATATGGTGGCTTTCCACCTGAGGCAAATTACTTGTTTTTAGGGGACTATGTGGACAGGGGAAAGCAGAGTCTAGAAACCATTTGCCTTCTCTTGGCATATAAAATCAAGTATCCAGAGAACTTCTTTTTGCTAAGAGGTAACCATGAATGTGCATCAATCAATCGGATATATGGCTTCTACGATGAATGCAAACGGCGGTTCAACATACGGTTGTGGAAGACGTTTACAGATTGTTTCAACTGCTTGCCCGTGGCTGCCTTGATTGACGAGAAAATTCTTTGCATGCATGGAGGCCTTTCCCCAGACCTCAAGAACTTGGACCAGATAAAGAAGATTGCACGGCCAACGGATGTCCCTGATGCAGGTTTGTTGTGTGACCTTCTGTGGGCGGACCCTGACAATAATGTGGCCGCCTGGGGAGATAATGATCGTGGAGTCTCCTACACATTTGGTGCGGACACTGTCTCTGAGTTCTTGCAGAAGCACGACTTGGATCTCATCTGTCGAGCCCATCAAGTACTGTGATGCAATCTTTATATCCGGTAGCCTTTACATTTCGATTTGCACATTCTTAAGAATGTATTGTACTGTTCCATTTTGTTGCAGAAACTGTGCACGTTGTATTGAAGAGTTATTGATTGATGCTCAATTTATTCRTGGATTTCTTGAAATTATATCTCACTGATATGATATGTTACATCGCTGGGTGGAGAATGTAGAAMTCATACCAGACTCAGATTCTGTGTATCTAGCTCTGAAGTGGTTGATGTCGCTTGCAGGTAGTGGAGGATGGCTACGAGTTTTTTGCCAAGCGCCAGCTAGTTACTATTTTCTCTGCACCAAATTATTGTGGTGAATTTGATAACGCGGGTGCAATGATGAGTGTTGATGATACTCTCATGTGCTCGTTTCAGATTCTAAAACCAGCAGAGAAGAAGCAAAAGTTCGTCTCATATGGCAACCATCCTTCTCGACCTGGAACACCTCCTCGTGCATTCAAGGTCAGATTTTGATGTACCATACGGCCATGTCAGATTCGACAAAAATCGCTTATTGGGGCTTAAAACCTGAAATGTGAATTATTGCTTGATTGCATCATCAGAATATTACTCGTATTGTGAGAATCTTGGAGAACATTATATATGATTATTAATTAATTACGCGATACAGAAGCGTCGATACTGAACTGGATATACGGGCATAAAACGTCTCTTGGTGGGCTCCCTGACTGTATAGAACACACTTGGAACATGATTTTGAAAATCCCTATCCTAAAAAGCTGTATTTTTATTAGAAGAACTAGCCTACCAAATTTCACAATCTAATTCTTCAAAATACGTAGTGGTTAGGTACTAAAAACCTCCAAATTGGCAAGTGTGACATTGAATCGGGCTCTATTTTTGGATAGCAAATTATTTTTGAAAATTGCAAAAAAATCAGGCAAGGTCCATAGTAGCCATGAGTACCTACCCTATAAATCTTGATTCATTTGGAGCCAAAACAAAAAAGTTATGGCCAAAAATCAGATGAGCACGCAACATGTGATAGAAAATAGGACAAGTGTTTCTTGCAATCACCCAATCCCAAAAATCACTCTAAGGGAATTTGACCTTAGAGATGAATTGGCGTTTTGTTTTTCATAGAGGTATTTCATGTTTAGGATTGTCTATAGTGTTTTATGCCCAATTGTTTCTAAATTCCCTAGGGCTATTGCAAGAAACCAACTTGCTATTTATGGCTCAAAATGGCTATAGTACTTGAGTACTATGACTTCTGAAACAAAGCTTTTTAAAATAAAATGAAATATGGATAATTTATAAAACATTTAAAAAAGTTCATCTATGAAAATTCAAGCCTAACAAAATTTGTCTCTAAAAGTTATGCACACTGAAGAATGATTGAAAATACCAAGATTGTCACGTTGATGTTTGATTTTTTAAAAATATTCAAGTTTTTATTAAATTCTCCAAAGAAAAGCTCTTTTTCCTAACTTATGGATGCTCCTTCTCTACCATGTGCATCTTTATACAAATAAAATTCTATTCTTTGCGCAAAGGTAGTGCACTTTGAGCACATGTGAAAGGTGGACAATTTACTTTTTTTTGGAAATTCTTTGTGGAATTGTCTAATTTTAGTAGAAATCCTGGTATTCAAATTTTAAGCTTCAAATTTGCATTTTTGGGTCAAAATAGTTTTACCCCTTCCCCAAATGTCTAAGGTAGACATCCAAATGGAGGTTGTTTAAAAATAAAAAAATAATTTGCCCATCCACCACCACCCCCAAAAATTACTCAACATCTAAAACTACCATATGTACCTTCATCTCAAGTTTCATAGAAAAAAGACAAATGATGCAAGGGTTATGAGCAAAAAACACATGTCTCAGATCAAGGGGACAAAAAATAAATGTTTGTTGCAATTACCTCCTTATATTTCCTAGGCATGGTTCACAATGCGCTCAAAAGGGGCAGCACGCCTAGTTTTCAATTTTCATGACCCCCCACCTCATCAAAAAATTATGAACCATCATATTTGAAATTAAAAAAATCCCACACACCCTTAAGGAAAATCAGCAACCGTTGATACATGTACTAAATACGAGTACGAATATTGATACAAATACTAGGTACGGAATACGTGATACGAAGATGTGATACGGATATGGGTATGATTACTGAATGCAGATACGGATACGGATATGGGTATGAATATTGAGTGCGGATACGGATACGGATACGAATACGGGTACGATATGAGAAAGGCTCATTGTCCCATATGCATTGTAAGAAGGCCCACCCTCTCAGAATTATAAGAGGGGGTGGGGTGGGGGGCGATTTCAATTTTTTTTTAATATTTAATATTTAATATTTAATATTTAATATTTAAATCAGATTGGGAGGGGAGGAAAGGGGTCACAAAATATTTTAAATTTTTTTAGTTTTTGAGCGCATTGTGACATAGTTTGTCACAATGCGCTCAAAAGAGGCAGTTACTGCCTACCAGCACAAAGCAGTTACTATGGGTTCCAAAATAGACTATAACCATGTAACTTTTTGGCACCTTAACACTTGAAGCCACATGTTACCAAACAAGTGTTTTCCTTTGGTCATTTTTTTCCATATACTATACATGTCACTCTTTGGCTTCACAAATAACATTCCTCCTTTGAAACTATAGTACATTAAGTTGTTTGGGTGGTTGCTTTTCTTAAGAAATCACTATTGTAACATGTTCCTCTATTAGAGAAAAATTAGGCCTCTAAAGGATTGCCGAGTAGTGACATCTTTAAGGATTTCCACAACACGCCACTACAAGAGAACACTATCAATTTGGACATTTTCTATCAATTCGATGTGTCAATTTGGACATTTTTCTATCAATTTGGACTTGTCAATTTAGACACTGTTTTCTTATAGTGCGCCTAGCCCTATAAAATTGTACTAATTAGGGGTTTACAACACCTGACTTTTGCAAAAGTGATCAAGCCATAATAGTCAAGGTGCAATTTAATAAGCAACCTTAAATCCATTTGAGATTATTAATCAACTTAGAGTCCAAGGCCACTTACTTTGGTGTGTTTGAAGATGACAARACAAGTTCATTATACAAGTGGGATAGTGGTAGGTAAAATAACTCATGTGGGATATGTAAATTAGGATTAATAGCAACTCAATTACTCAACCACTCATAGTTCAATCAAAACCTATAAATAGTGTCCAAAGTAGGATTTCAAACCTCATTCTAGCATAGTAGAATATCTTTTTCAAGAAACTTTGAGCTAAAAGAAGTTTCCTAATTAGGCTAAAATTTTATCTACAATAATCCATTTGAGGTTTTGAGTCTCCACCTAAAAGTTATGGATATAATTCAAAGAGGGCTTTCAAAATGTCAAAATCAATGTCCCTTTTAACCCCTCTAAAATGTGTCAATAACTTTTTAATGGAGTCTCAAAACCTCAAATGGACTATTTTAGATATAACTTAGTGATTCTCTAATTTTTTTTAGTTCAAAATTTAAAAAGAAAAGATATTCTACTTTGCTAAAATGAGGTCTAAAATACTACTTTGAGCACAATTCCTGCATTTTGACAATGACTACACTAATGATGATATTTAGTGTCTTGTACACTAAATACGAAGGCATACACTAAAAGCCAATTACCCTATGAAAGTAAGTAACATTAAATGTCAATTCAAACACTAAATGTTGGGCTCTACGCTCACAAAATCCCTGCTCTACGCTCACAAGCTCACGCTCACAGGCTCACAAAATAGCACAGCTGATTGTGATGGCAGGCAGTGACTGCCTCTTTTAGGTGCATAGTGACAAACTATGTCAAAATTGGGAAACTCCAAAATCAAATTCAAAAAAGTATAGGTGTCATTTTTTCATTGGATGTTAAACTTAAAAAAAATTCTCAATAGGATGTGATAAGATTGCAACAAATTAGTGCTCAAATTTGGAGTAATATTATAAGCTTCTTTACATTACAGCATAGAGCCTCACGCATATTCTACATTTACTACAGGCATGCTTCAAAGCAATTCACTGCACCACAAAGTTGCTCATACTTAATGTAAAATTGGCAAGCTCAATTATCTACAATCAGATGTTAAATTTCTAAAAAATCACAGAATTGGCTCCAACAAGATTAGGGTACAGTTCAATTTATCACATCAACCTGCAAGCAACACCAATTTGAGTCAGAGTCTAGTAATTCAATAAGTGCATATATACCCTACCATAACCTCGCAGTTTAATATGCTCCACCAAATCACTTCAAATTAACATACAAAACTTTGCATGCAATCGACAAACTAATTGAACATTTTAAAATTAGGGTTTAGTCTCCTAGAGAATTTTCACCACCGTCCACCATAGTCGCATCGTCCTCCTGCAAACTTGATTTAACAATTGACCCAGAAGAAAACCTCTATTAGTCTATCAACCTCCATTTGCTGAGAGAGTGCGCATGATAAACCCTAAGTTCAGAGAATTCAACAAACGAACAAAATCCTAATATGGTCAAAACAAATTGTAATCTAGCTGAGCAAACCCCCAGAGTCTCTCCATTTCAAAAATAAAAGCAAAACAAGTGTAAAATTGAACATTCTCTCATACAGGTCGTTTTGTTATGTTTTTTGGTGCAAATCAAAATTCTAACTTATCATACAAATTCTATCTAAGAGCTTCCTTCACTCACCCAAAGATACATTGAGGACTTACTGGAAATCAATGGTGGAGAAACGGCTACAGGAGGTGCATTCAAGAAAGCAGTAGTTTACTGGAAAAATCTTAACATCTTTCACCCAACATTAACAGTACAAGAAAGCAGTACACCTTAACATTGTCACTACTTAATTATAATGATAAACGAGGTCTTGGAAACACAAAGCTTTGCCATGATTTTGAAAGAACTCCTATTAATATTTTAAAGTTTATTTGAAAGGAAAACGGGGTTGACACAAACCTCCAGAGAAAAGCCAATACTCTTGTCTTTCTTCTTTTCACTCCGTTGACATGCAATGTCAAGATGCACAGTTATGATGGACACCAAAAAATTCCCTGGGAGTGATCGTTCACTTGCCAATTAAGAGACACAAAAGAAATGAGGATGAACAAACGGAAAGCTCATGCTTGCAGTGAGTGCTTAACCCTAATATCAGTAGCTTGGATTGTCTCTCTCAAGATGGATCAGAAAATCAATGGATGTGGATTTTTAAAGATCAATGGTAATAACACATTTTCTACTATGCAGATCAACGGTGGAGGCATGAAGAAACTGAAGATTGGCAATATTTTTCTTTTTCAAGATCAACGGCAGAAGAAGATGGGTAAATTCTTTTGGAACAAGATCTACGGTGATGTTTATTTGGAGGGGGGGGGCCTCAGGCAAGGGCAAGGCTGCTTGCGTCTTTTGGGTGCATAGTCATGTGCTATAACTTTTGAAGCATGAACTTGATTAGCTTGAAATTTTTGTTAGAGGTTGTTTAGGGATTCCTAGTGTTGTGGAATACCCAAAATTTAGAATCTAAAGCTGAAATTTTTGGTGTCTATTCCCACACTAGGCAAGCATATGTTTACTAAAGAGAAATTAAAAAAACATTATGTTATGTCCTCAACATTCATGCAGATTGGTTTTCGCTCCGCATGCAATTCTAAATATTAAAAATGGTTTCAAGATCAAGGCCATATTTGTTATATTGAGACTTTTTGCAGATTTCGAGACGGAATGCTAGTTCTTAGAAAAGTCCTTTAAAAAAATAGTAATTGAAACCTAAACAAATAATGCTCAAATAGTGACTGTATAACTAAGTGCCATTCTAAAAGTTGGTGTTGTTATCTATTAATAAAAAATACTAGTAAAAAGATAAAGTTGTTTATCTTTGAGTCAAAGATAGAAATGAGACTCAGAAAGGTCTCAATATAATGAATATGGCCTTGATTACTCTTTTGGTGAAATCTCTTCACCGTTAAGTCTTTCCGAAAGTCCAATTTTTAGTTTTATTTAAACGCCTTATCCTATTTTTTACAAATTAAAATGTGAAACCACATTGAGACTAACTATTTTCATGAGATTTTTCACTTTTCCAGTTTTTCTTCTTAGAAATTTTTTCTATGTTTTTTTGTCCTAGGAAACCTTCTTTTTAAAGGTGTGTACATTAAACATATCTTTTACTCTTAAAATAAATTAATTTTCTAATTATAATGTATTGTCAAAGAAAAAAATGAGTATTGTATAAAACACTAGGCATTTTGGACACTCTTTCTTGCAATGACACTTTAAAAAAAATAYTAATATGGTACTAAATGCTTCAAAATTGCATAATGTTTCTTGCAATGACCCTTCAATTCTCCTTGTCTTTTGGTTCCCACATGAATTCAAAATAATCAATTTGAACTAAAAAGTATTGTTTTAACTCTCCAATTACATCTTTTAAGGCTCTAGCATGCCAACTTAGGCTTAGTGGAAATAGGAAAATAGTTTCTTTCCTCTTGAAAATTAAAAATCAATTTAATCATAMGCTTCTTTGCCTCTCATGAAGCGGCCCTTTAGCGGCATGAAATTTTTTCTAATGGCACGGATACTCTTAAAGTGTATTTTTTTCCTATTCATATTCAAGTGAAAGCATCATGAAACTTGCCAAAGGCAATATCTAAAATAGCATAATAGGCCCCAAATCTAGTTGCGACTTGCAAATCCTATTATTGATCCGTATTGCATCTTATTGAGGCAATCTAATGTGGGAACAACTATAAATGATTGAAATTAGACAATTTTAGAGTGGAATCGACATGGATTGAAAAATTACGCTTCAATGCCTTCAAAGAATGCCACCATGGAGTTTAGACACATAGCAAAATGATCATTTATTATTCCATAAATTAAAATAACACAAGTTTTGGATTACCACTGCAATCGTGTAGGGAGTCCAAAGAACCACTTTAGAAACCAGATGGACAAAAAATTAAGAATAGTCTCCCCTAGACCCTAGGAACAACAATAGGTAGCTATACGTTTTTGCTTTGAGCCCTTGACCACCCATAATGTTTTTTTTTTTCCTAATTGGAAAATTAATTAACCAAAAATCCGAAATACATGTGGGTCATTGCAAGAAAAGATGTGCAAAAAGCGTAATTTTTTTTATAATACTCATTTTCCTCTTTGGGAGTACTTAAAAAATTTAAAAAAAAATTTATATAGTAAAAAATATGTCTCATGTATACACCTTTAAGAAGAAGGTACACTAGGAAGGAAACATCGCCAGCTACACCCCAGCAGGCGCAGGCGCTTCCGTCCACTGGACTCTCCCGAAGAACATCCCAGGTGCTAGTACTGCGTGCGCGCTTACGCTCTTGACGTGAACGGCAATCAAGTCGCTTACGGCCAGTTCAGCCCTGACAGAATCGCCCACACTTTCTCTGTCACCCCGATCTCGGGACGCGCCACAGTACTGCAGCCTCAATGTCGCAAATGGAGCTTGTTTAGAATGTCAATTTTGTTGAAGTTGGCAACAATTCTACAAACCAAAAATTGTGACATTTAGGTTCATAGAGGTCCAATTTCAGGTCACAAACTAGGACACATATAGATTTGGTATAGATTTTGGTTGCAAGCCATGTAGCTTGAACCACACCATAGATTGGAATATGGCTAATTAAACAAAATTGACATTTTAGGAAAGCTAGTACTACACAAGTACATGTTAACTTTATAAGAATGCAGCCCCCCATGACCAAGGTAGTCACTAAAATTCTTTGGTTTTTGGACCAACAGGTGCATTTTCTTTTTCTATAGTTAATAGTGAAGTCATCCATTGGACCACTCTAAATCCTTACAGGGTTAAGTGATGGTCAAGGTTGTATTATTGACTTCCGAAATTTGGAAGTAGAAGTTTCAATTACCTAATATAATACCATAATCTCTATGAAGATAGTTCAAATTGATTGAGTGATGGTAGACATGTAGTGTAATGTGATTGTGGARTCTTGTGTGAGAAATAGCATGCCAAGCCATTGATGGAAGTTGTAAGGGACGTTAATTACCATATATCAATTGTCTGAGCTTGTATTTTCATGCTAAATAAATTATATGTTACTAGAGAACCTCTCAATGGTGTGATTTTGTACCATTTTGATTGATTAGGAGATTAAAGAGGACACTAAAAATTTAAACTGAAAGACCAAGATTATGAGATTTAATCAATCATCAGTGATGGCAAGAAATACCTATCCTAGAGTTTCCTTCACACGTTCAATGCGGAAGTTGTTATATGCCATAAGTACTCCAAAAATGATTGAATGAACATGAACTTWGGAAGTGAGGTTCCTATAGCAATAGAAAATGTATATGAATTATTTCAATCTTTTAAAAATCAATTCAATAGATAAGACTGAATTTTGAATATATGTCACACATATGTTTTTCATGTTTTTTAGTACTTACTATTGAGTATTTTTTTTGAAAAGTTACGTCGTCAAATTTTGGTAGGTTAGTTCTAGTAAAAATTCACCTTTTAAGAGTGGGATTCAAAAAACATGTTCTTAGTGTATTTTGCATTGGCCATTTGGCCCAAAATGTGTTACATTTAGGTTAATTTTCTGTTGAATTAAATTTTTTTTAATTCTAGCTTTGATCCCCCTTCTTAATTTGCTCTAAGTTGGCAACAAAGACCACATTTAAAATGAAATTTTCAAATATGCAATCATTCATCCTCGGTATTAGGGGTGAAAAGGGGAGATCTTCTACAATACTTTGACTTCCAATGAATAAATTTAGCTTTTTCAAAGTAGATGATGTCACACGGTATCAAAATGCATGATTTCCACGGTCACCGGTCCGTCCTTCAAGGGTTAAGTAAAAAAATATAGAGGTGGGTGCACAAAACCAATTGAGATCAGGCCCTGGTCGTGAGATGTAAGTTATGTGTCTAGGCGTGCCTGGCTCTTTTCGTCCTATTCTCATTCCGTCGTCTTCAAGTGTCTTGTTTTTGCGCCATTGCCCTACTTCAATCTCGTCAAGATTTTTTTGCTGCGTGATTCCCATGACGAGAGGTTTAGACTGAAATTAATTAATGGCAGACAGCTGCATCCGTCCAGCCGGTCCTATTGAAGCAGAGCTTTTCCAGAGCTTTTCTGAGCTTCAATTTGAGCTCCAACTTTCACGGACGCATTTCAGCATTGGATTTCTTGCAATTCGAAGATTGCTGTTCTATATGGCAGGAAGATTTCAGATGAGGTACTCTTAATTAGTCCCGCAATTGACCGTGCTCTTGATTCTGTTCAAAATATTGATACTCGATAATTTAGTTCTGTGCTTGAATTGTATGATATGTTGCCAAATTTTGTCCAGTGCATTCATGAGCCAAAACCCTGAACCTTTCTGAGCTCAATTCTTGCTTGCTTGCTTGCTGAGCAATTACACCAACGTGAACAAATTCCAGAGCCTCCTTTTGTGAAATCTGAAACTGAGTTTTTGGTATTCGTCTTGAATTTGCGTAGCGTATCATTTGTGGGAGTCTCTTTCACCGCTTGAATGTGTTGGTACCTGTATTCATTTTTAGGGTTTAGGGTTTCGTTGGTGACTGGCATGTTCTGTCTACCAAGCMTTATGCCTCTGGATAAAGCAACGATCGAGAGTGTGGAGCTGGAGTATAGATCGATGGACAAGCAATCTTCTGTCAATTCTGCCGTTTGGTTCTTGCGGTAAGCATAACCCTTAAACCCCCTCCCGCTTCCAGACTTGAAGGATTTCAAATGATCCTGCATGTTTTTTTTAAGAGTTTCTTGAGTGTCTTTACAGTGGTGGAAATTCTCTTATTATTATTATTGAATTTTGTTTGTAAAAGAGATGCTTTCACTGAAGCACTGAATAGGCTTTTCTATGGTTTTATGGTAAACCCAGCTTCTTACACTTAACTGAATTTCAGCCATAAAATTGTCCCTGTAATTTGAACAACTAAAAGAATGAATGAATAGGCTTTTCTATGGTATTATGGTAAACCCCAACATTGTTCTAATGTACTCTGCATGTTCGTTTTAGAACAAGAAAGTAGAGGAATACATAATCATGTACTCTCCTTAGTTAATCCTTTAGTGTCTGTGGTTGATTTGGGGAGGCATGGCAATTTTACAAGAATGTACAAATAGAGTACATTTGACGGTTTTCCAATGCATGTTATTACAACTTCAAAAATTCATTACTAGTTCCATAAAGCTTCAAAAAATAAGAAACAAATCGGGTTAGATTCCAATTTTACTTGTCTTTCAATAAAAATTTATTTAAAAATATCTCAAAAAGTTCCTACTCCCCAATACTCAGTTTTAGCTCTTAGATGGGTAGGTTTTGTCCCTCCTACCTTAACTATATCATGCATATCTTTGGATTTCAAGAATTAGACAGTGGTGGGATTACAAGGCAACATTGTCACCTTTATGGTTCATATATTTTGCAAAATATTGCCCAAATTGAAACTTGTTTGTGCATTTCATAGGCGAGCACTGTATTATTGAAACTAGCCTAGCTTACTTGTAATTGCATGTTTTGCCAAACAATTTGATTCAAGTTGAGCATCTAAAGATTCTCTAATTTCGTTCCTCTTTGAGTTTTTTGAAATTAGGCATATTTTGACCTAGTCTGAATATAAAGTCCAAAAATCGACCAAAAGGTGGTCGATCGGTCACTAAAGGATTAGTGCTTTGGATGAATGCAGAAAAGTTATTTAGACCAAATTGGATGCAGGGAGAGAACAAGGTGTGTTTACTTTACTCACACTGCTCAACTAGTTTCTTATTGCTAATCAATTTTTCATTGATATATTCGGGTTTTTTAGTATTCTCACTCAAGTAGATTTTTTTTGAAATATTGCTCTGAAAATTTATTTAATGTTTTGATTTTTGATTGGGATTTTTGGAAATTGATTTGGAAACAAAATTGGAAAAATTATTTGTTAATTCCTCCCTTCATTGATCAATAAAGTTGCTTTTATAAGAAATTTGATTAGCAGAATCTCCAATTTGACTAGCTAGAATTGTTGTTAGTGTATGTAGATAATGCTTGTAGGTATTCAAGTAAGTCTTTTTCAATATGAGTTCATAGTTATATGGATTAGATTTACTAGAGCAAGATGTTTTAAATGGATTATTTGGACATAACTAATTGTCCTTACTTACAATTAAATGTGATAAGATCTCACTTTTTTGTCAATTGGTTTGGACTATAGGACCTCAACTGCTAATCATCTTCCTTCATATAAAATTTTTCTACTTGACAAGCTTAAAAGTAACTAATGTCTTGACAAATGTGTCCACTATGCATGACAATTGTTCAAGAGGATTAATTTCAAACTTGTGAATTTAGTTGTCATCGATATTGAATTGGAAGTTGACTCATTATTATTTTTTTAAATCAAAAGGTACGTCTTGCAATCCTTATGAATGCTTTTGTTTCATTTGATCAACTACTTTTGATAAGAGGTGGACACATGTTTAGGTAAAATAAATGCATTTAAATTCATCCAATTTAGGATTGATTGTATGATTTCCTGAGGTATTTGATTGCATTCTAGGGTTTTGTTGGGTCTTGTTGTATGTCAAAAAGAAACTTCAAATGCTCTTGGCATGTTTTTTTGGAGGCCATATGAATAAATTATGAATTTTCATAGTGTTGAAAATAAATGTGTTTATAATCAATCTAAAGATTAGACATTTGAAACACTAATGTGGAAGATTTAGTTGTAGAAACAAGTTGCAATTAGGTTCAGGTACCTTAATTGCAGAATTGTTGACTTTGTATTAATTGTTGAGCTACATTTAATTTAACAAAAAATCTAACAAGAGTTTGTGAAGTTAATAATCTTTTTCACACCAATATTCTATCAGAAGCATCTCCACTGTATGAAAGGCACGTACAACTATTCTGTTGGAAAGTACAGAAAAGGTTGAAGCTTTTTGTGTTTACACGTGTACTGCATGCATTCCTTGGACTCTTGTTTATTCATTCAATGTAAATGCTTGATAATCTTGGACTTACAATATTGGAATAATTTTGGGTAGACGTAGTTTTCCAAGAAACAACAGAAATAACTGTAAAATTTATTTCACTCTGAAGTACTAAGAAGGTATGTCAATTCATTTTGTATACTTTCGATGAAGTTCAGTTAGAATTAGAACTCACATAATTTAGCCAAGGCTAGAGTTTATAAGGGCTTGTGGTCATTTCACCATATGGAAATGAATGGGGGATAACTAAAAGAATTCTTTCTTTTTAAATTTTGGATTGATAACTCCTGACGGACTAAAGCACATTTTAGAAAAGTTGTCAAAAAATATTACTTCTTAGGACAGTGAGAAAAAAATGAATTTGTATTGTATTTTTAAATTGCCTAGTACTAGACTAGTACGGAAACATGTAGAAATGTCTTAGAAACTTTGACTACACAAATTGAAAGATTTTAATGCTTGAAGTTAGAAATAAATTTCTGACCTTGTTTGATAAGGTTAAAAACTCTTTAACATCTCCTATTGATAGTGAAATTTTTGCATTACAATTGGCTATTTTTTTGGCCTTGCATTCTATATCATGTCATTTACATACCTTCTGAATTTCATAAGTAGAGGAGGAGCATAGCGCTTGCTTTTTGAAGTTGTTTCAGTTGTTTGAACATTTTTAGGGTAGCATAACTTTTGATCGAAGTACTGGATTGGAAAAAAAAATTCCAAAGGTGCACATGTTTGTAAGCAATTACCTAAGGATATCTTACATATGTCGAGCTTTCACTTGGCCTTTTAGGGGTTAATATTATATTTCATGCGCTCTCTTTGCTCATATTGAATCTTCAATTTCAAATCATGTGAATTGAAATTTTTCAAATCTTATCATCTATTGATAAATAATAAGTTCCTACATTTTCTTCCAAAGTAAGAAAGTCATAAGACCAAATTTATTTGCAAGGAATGCTTATCTTTTGAGAAATTTGAGTCCAACCAACAAATATTCAAAGAACTGTTATTTTGGCCCACTTTCTCTCTTTGTCTAGCCCTTGTTCTTTTATTTTTAAATTAAAATATATTTGGAATACTCATTGTTATGAAGTTTTGATTTTGAACCAGAAATTTGGAAAATTGAATTACTTCATCCTACACTTATTGACAACTCTCCCTAGACATTGGTTGCAAAGAGACCTTTTTGTTTGAAAAGAACAAAATTTCTTTTGAATTTTGCATGGCAACTAATTCAGTACTTAGTAACCCATAGACGATAGTGAGGCCATTCTTTGGTCAACAAACAAGAGAGCATCCATCTTTATAGAACAAAAGTGCAACTATTCATCTTTGGATTTAATGGTGGAAAAGGCATATCTTTTAGACTACAATACTTTGACTTCCAATGTGTGCTTTTGGATTTTTTTTTTAACCAATATACCCACAGTATTAAAAATGACCAGCCCATCGTTTAAGGGTTAACTGGTATTCTTAACATTGTAATCATTAGATTTGAAAATATATTATTTACCAGAAGTTGAGTATAATCATTTTTGATTATTTCGTGAATATGCTCAATCATGAGATGACTTCTGAAACATAAATTAAAAATGTAATTAATAGTTCTCCAGCAAAACCTTATTTATACTTAATTCTTTTTTCTTGGCATGTTATCGTTTCAATGAAAATCCCCACCCACGTGACCTCCGTCCTTCAAGCAGAGCATGCACACAGTTACAATCTGCCAGCTAGCCCTACTTGAACTGCTTCATGTGTGCCAATGTATTTATAATGGCATAATACTAAAGAAGACACAAAAGTAGCCACTTTCCATCTAACGCCACCRCCTCTACTTTGAGCCCATGTCGAATTATACAAAACACCACTGAGAAGTTTTCAAGAGGAGTCAAGGCCGTCATACACTACAAGGCAGGTTCGGTGGAAAATACCATAATTCTAAAAGTAGACTCCCCTAGAAAACTTGGATGGAGGGAAAAAAAACTCGGAGAGAATTTCTGTATTTCAAGACCTTATTTCTTAGATGACACTAGTATGCATTGTGCCATTGTCACAGTCAAAATGAAAATAAGAGTATTTCTAAAAAAATTTAAAACCAAGAACACTACCGTAAATCTTCTCGACTGTACCAAGAATACCACCGTAAATCTTCCCGGCTGTACCAAGAACACCACCGTAAATCTTCCTAAACACCACCATAAATCTTCCTGAATACCACTGTAATTCTTCTTGAACACCGCAGTAAATCTTCCTGGCTGTACCAAAAACGCCACCAAGGGATGCACGGTCCAAGGGATCTTAATGTAACAAACAAACTTATCTTAAAGAATGGATACTTGAACATCTACAGAGCTTTTTTTTTCACCTGTTTTAAAACCCTAGAACAAATCCACCATGAATTGAAATGGTTTTGTTATGATATTATATCAATTTATATTAGCTTTAACATATATTTTAAAGATTTTACATTCCATCAAATGATAAAGGAATTCATTGCATTCCAAGCTGTGGACAATCATTTACACCACAATATACATATATACAAGAGTAACCCATTACAGTACGCTAATATACCGCACTGTAACTTATTGGAAAGTCACTATATTGGAATTATATAGGTGGGAGCGAAACTATCAAGCTTTATATAACTCCTGTACAGATTTGAGTAGGTTGGTTCCGGGCTTTAGGGTCTGCCATCAGTCACGTTTTCGACTTTCCTACCTCACATTGCCAACATCTTCCGGATCGGTGATATTCACTCCCTGCTTCCCTTTTGAATAGGCCTACAGACGGGTGCAATTGCAAGTCAATGGATTGCTTTCTGAAGTTTCCTATGGCCGGGTGCAATTGCAAGTCAATGGATTGCTTCCTCAAGTTTCCTATGGCCGGGTGCAGGATCATAAAAAAATTTGGTTTCGAGACTTCGCGCCTGGCGTTCCGTGGCAGCACTCCTCGATTTGCTCCTGTATCATCATCCGGTGCACGACAACCTTCGATCCTGTTTGAGTTAAACTCCTGACATGCCATATCTCGGTTCACCTGCAAACTTGCTATCATTSACAGAAAGTCCATATTTGATTACTCTTGTTAGTGCTGAAACATTTAAGTGACAAACTAAGAACAACCTCAATCAGGCRGCATTGTCAGTCACGGTGCGCCACGACGAAATCAAGATCAAGAATWGTTGCAAGTTGATACAGCAATTCCAATGATTTGACTTGTAATGGTGTATTCTCATGGCGATATACGTCTCCTGATAGTGAGTCCGTGATTCAAGCTAACTACGAGATCTAGCTCCACGGAGAGAGGAAAGAGTGGAGCTTCCATCAAAGTGATCCAAATTTCAGGACACRAGCGACCAAAGATTTGCAGCTCCTCGGCGCTCAACAGTGACATGCAGATGTTAATTTCATAAACAAAAGTAATATCCCCCGGCTCCATTGAAAAAGAGAAGCGAAGGCACTCACCCGGYCTGAGCATTGTTGGCTTCCAAATAGGTACACCACAACCTCCGGCCAATATATACCGGTCGTGTTCTGTCACGCAAGCAATAACTTGTCGGTTAGTCAGTGAATGACATGATGATCGAAAGAGCTCAGTGAGGCCAACGATCGTCACGTACACTCGCTAAAATGACGAAATCATTTCAAGATCGATATCAACCCTAGCTTCTGCAAGAGCTCCTCGCACTTGAACGTACATCACATCTCTGGTGCTTTGAATCATTAAACCTTACGATCATTCTAACATACACAACCGAATGCAACTAGATCGAAAGAGCACATTGAAGCGGAGCACTCACTAATTTGGCAAAGACGACAGAAAGACAAACTGACACTTGCGAGAGGCCTAATTTACTAAGTAAGGTCCGACTCTTGACAGACTAGGAAGAACAAAATTAGTTTACAAAGAACTAAGGTGATATAATGTCCGGCCATCTCCAATCTATCTCACCTTGCATCCTCACTGCAGGGCGCTTCACACCGCCACCACCCGTCCTCCGTCGTTAGGCCGATCGTCTTCCCCGTGAGTCGGTTCCGACATCGTGTACCTGACGATCATTCCAAGACACTACGATACCAAAAGAATCACGGCGATGATAAGTCTCATGAGCTCATGCTGCCACCGCTAATATTGTTGTTGGTTCGAAAACAGCCAAGTTCGCAACAAGCTACTCCTGCCTTTTATTTCTTCGGCGGGCTTGGCTTGAGAGAGACCTACTTATGTACTGTGTCTGTCTGTCGTCCTATCAATCAAAGAAGTAGGGGTCCTTATTACTATTATTATTAATATTTCGGAATTTGCTTGGGGAGGATGGTGGGTTTGAGGAACGCCGCCTCCCGTGAAATGTCTCTGTGAGGTACATGCGCTTTCTTGGAATGTACTCCCTGAGTAGAGCATCTATGGTTCCTGTACATGCACGGATTCTGCACCCGAATTGGGCCATGTGTAAGTTAGAGTGTGGCATGCAGCAGCGGTGAAGGGCCGGGGGCTGCAGAAGCCAAGAAACAGTCGGCCTCTTGCCCATTATTCCATTATTTACCTGTCAGGGACAAAACGGCCTTTCCCACTCACTACAGAAATGAAAAGCGGTGTGGATGACGGCCGGCTGGAGGAACGACGAGTTTCATCCATTTGCGGGGAGGGGAATTTTGTGGGCTCTATCCATAAGTGACTTTTGGTTTCAGAATCTAAACCTTGAAGGACGGATCGGTGGCCGTGGAAATCATGCATTTTTGATACCATGTGCCATCATCTACTTTGAAAAGCCAAATATACTCATTGGAAGTGAAGGTACTAGAAAAGATCTTCCCTTTCCACTCGTAATTCCGAGTTTGAAAAGTTGCAATTCTGTCCTACACGGTTTGATTCTTTATCATCCATAGGACACAAAATGTCCGCCGCAGTGTTCAAGGGTTAGGCTTCCAAATCCTATCTACATTTGCATTCACATTGCTCAATGGGATGAGGAGTTGGTTGGAGTGGAGATCTGGGATCCAACTAAGGAAGGAGCACCCAATGGCGTCCATGCACCTAATGGCATCAGTTTCTACACATGGTAGTCATTTTAGATGAGAATTGTACGTAGATTGTAGGTAGCTTATTTTTTGACCTAAATGATAAGCAATCTATAATCCACCTACATTTATGTTCTAGAATCAATACCTTATATAGCAACTGAAGCCAATTGGTGCATGGATGCCAATAGGTGCTCCTACCTTAATCAATACATTAACCCTTAAAAGACATTTTATGACGAGGCTTGGTCAAACTTCATTAGAATTCTACATTAAAACTTACATTTCAGAAACTTGATATTTTTTACATGTATTAATGCATGTTTAAAGTTTTATCTCATTTTTTCATAATTAAAACAATTAAATCGAATTTCATAATATTTTTTTAAGAAATTTATCTTCAAAAATCATAAAAAATTCAAAAGTGCCTAAAATAGTATGAATTCTTTTAGGAAAATGGAAATAATAGTGACAAACATCATAGTGCATTTTGGGATGCATTTGATGCATTCTTTGAGTTCACATTAAGAAAAATTTGATAGAAAAAGTCCAAAAGTGAGTGTTTTTTTGAGCTTTCCAAATGCTATCTTGAAATTGTCACAAAAATTACAATTTTAATAATTCTTGAAAAAATTCATATGGAGTAAAAAGAAGATTATAACAAATACATTTTCTTAGTTATGATGGGCACTTCAAATGACTAGACAGTTTGTTTTGTTGGCAGTGTTGAAATTAATTTTTTTAAATTCTTCATACAATGTCTATTGACAAACGTGAGAAATGAGGAGATCATATGAATTTTTTGTTTAAAGATATGAATTTGTTATGAATTTTTGAAGTATGCTGCCGAATTGGCCCAAAAGAGTCTAGACTACCCCAAAACGAACAAAAAAAAATATAAAACCCATAATGATCATTTTACTCACATAAAGTAGTCACAATATTTTTTGACATGGCCACAATATGAAGGCTAAAAAAAAACACTTACTCAAAAGGTGGACATCTATGTGGACTTTATGACTTTTCTACATGAAATGATGCTTCAAAAATGAATCACAAAAAGTTGCCTTCAATCTAATGTACTTGGGCAATTGTTCCTCTTTGCTCTTGATTTGAATTTTATCCATAAAAAATTCATTTTTAGAATTTGAATCAAACTAGTAGAAAGAAGTTCATCAACTCTAGTTTCTACTCTATTTTAAATTTTTTTAAATTTTTTTAAAATAAAAATTTTACAGCCATTTGAACTTTGGGGCTAAAACTTTAGCCTATTGACTTTCTATTTATAAAATGACATACAAATTTGGGGGATAACTTGTTTTATATTATAAATCATAGTATTAATTYATGCTAAAAAATTTCAAATTGTAAATCTTATTTTGCATTGATACAAATTTTTTCACTTTCCCTCAAAAATTCTCAATACTATTTATCAAGAAAATCTAAAGTTTTTTTTCAACTCATAGTAGACATGTGGATTCATCTCTAAAATGTAAAAATCATAAAAACTTTCATTCAATCATATGTAATTGCAAATGAGGAGCACACATAGTGAATAAATTTCTTGGAAATGAGGAAATTCAGGCTCAACTCTATGGTCATTGGCTGGGTGTTTGAGTGTTAACTTTTGAATTTGATTGATGAAGAATGAATCTTAGAGTACTCATAACACTCAATAGCATGCTCTGGCACTGCCTTGGCTTAAGATAGATGGTGTGGAATACACCAATTCAAGAGTCTTCATCAGTAGCTAATTGGACATGTGAAAGATGCAGAGGATGTTGAATGTGGAATATTCCACACCATCACTGTACAGACCATGTTTGCTACTAAATGTTTTGACTATCATAAGAAGCGCAAGAAAGTTATTTTGGCTTCCCTTGAAATAGGGCAAGTATGTGCTTTTYTCCCTTGTGATTGACAAAAAGGTTTAGAATCTCTTGTGTGATTTTCCTTTCCATAAATTCGCTCAAAATCTTCCATGGAAAAATCCCAATTGGTATATTTCACAACACTTACAATAGTAGGAGCCCCTGTTTTTTGGACATTAGTTGCAAACATTCAATATTTTGTAGARGAGAAGTGAGAAGATAGAACTCTGGCCATGCAAAGCAAAATTTGGTTGGATGCACTCCAAGGGAACGCAGTCATTTTTTGTCAATTCGGCCATTTTTTTTTGTCAATTTTTTGTCAATTTGGACGTGTCAATTCGGACATTGTGTTCTTGTAGTGATGTTGCAAATAAGGCATGGATGTCATGAGCAAAACGAGGTTATGTCTTATGCGACAATGATGTTTTGGAAGACATAAAAAAAACATAATCACGTTTGTACAATGATGTCCAAGAAAACAAGGAATTGAATGGTTGAAAAAGGTTTTCAAGTGAACTCCATGTAAGTTAGTGAAAGTTATTGTAGAGTGATGTAAAATGTTGATCCAATGCAAAAACACAAGGGAAATTTAGCCACATGGCATGCTTTTTTTGAGAATAGAAATAGATGGATGTACACTGCTTAGGTAAAAGAGAAGGTCTTTATACAAGTGGGGTGGTAGGAAGTACAACAAACCATATGGGATATGTAAAACAAGAATTGTGTTCAAAGTAGGTTGTTTGAAAAGAACGTTCACAAGTCTAAAACAACATCCACATGTCTAAAACAACATCTAGATGTACAACAATCAAGTTTTTATCTTCTAATTATCCCATATCTCTTATTTGATCACGGATGGACAATGGATTTCAGTATAAATATGACCTTTCCATCCTTCATTCTCACTAAATGTCGGTGAAGTAGTAATTTTGCTTTGCCATCAAAAATTCTCTTGAGGGTAGATGGTGAATTTTGCTGAATTTGACATTCATTTTTTCTTGTTCATTTTTTTTACTTTCTTTTAAATGATTCTTGTGTTCCAACCTTGCCTAAACTAAGGTATAAAATGCACCAATTGATGTTTTAGAAAACGTCTAGACGTCTAAGTTGACATCACTAAAAATTGTATTAACCCTTAAAGGACCAGAAAGCCTTTTACAACCATGATATAGTATATTATGAAGTTGGTGGTATGAAGTTGGTGGTATTTGATCAGAAGAACATAGACCATATATTTTTCAATACAAAATATAGACCATATATTTTTCAATACAAAATAATTTAATGATCATGATAGCACGTAAATAATAATGTATCACAATTCACATATTAAACCACAATTGAAGAGATATAAGGCTAAATACGAGTCATATAGGTGGATCCTTGTGGTCCTTCAAGGGTTAAAATTCTCAAATGGTGTGATGATAGGTGCTATATAAGGTGCCATATCACCACTAGATTGGATGAAAAAAGTACCATGTGGCACCGCCCGCCCAAGTGGCACTTACATGGAGGTAATGTGGTGCACTTTTGGCACTCTCTTTGACCATGTTTGTGCCTTAATTTGTGGAGATGTCATCCTAAAAACAAGGCACATATTTTCAAATTTCCTTGTGTTTTTGCCATATCAATTTCGAGGGATTTTCCTATATATCCATAGTAGACATGCCTAACATTTGGCTAAACATCCGTCTCTCTATCTGCCTATGTTCATCAGCTTTTCATAAAAAAACTTGAGATCCTTTAAGTGTTGACACATCTTACATTTCATATTCCTTTTAGTGTTGACAAATCTTACATTTTATCTAGCACTTTCATGGTGATTTTTGGGCTCTATGGATTTCATCTACTAAAAGTGGAAAAATTGAGTTTCTAGAATCCTTGGCCTAATTCTTGAACTTGGGCCCAATGGATTGTAATATAGGTTGTAGTATCCATCTATATATTAACTTCTAAAGGTCTATTCATCCTATGAGTGGATGCGCCATGGTCAATCTTAACTGTAACTATCAATACAATCCCTTTGGTATTTGATTTAAACCAAAAAAAAATGAAGCTCGGCAAGATCTCTTTCTACTTCATTTGAAATTTTGAAAAAATTGAAAAAATTGAAAGAATTATTGTAATTGCAAGCTTCATGTGTTAAAAATCCAAACAACTTGGTATGTTGTGTTTTTCATTCATATTTTTTCCTTACAAAACAAATTTTCAATTTAAATTACAAGAGTGAAAATTTTTCATCAAAGAAAAAGATCAATTTGGTTTGTCAACTTGATTTTGGCTCCAACGTCTTTGGCAATTTTATTGTTTTGGGCATAAAAAATAAAATAACTTATTGAGAAATTTTCACACTAATCTCCAATGTTGCTTGTACCTCTTGAAAAAATTGCAAATAAATAATTTACATTGTTTTTGCTATTTTTTAAATTTATTTTCAGATTTTTCAATTTTCAACTAAAATGATAACATTTACGATATTTCACAAACAAATTAAAATTGCTCTCGGTTCATATACAATTCATAGTTTCTAGTAACAAAAATATAAGTTTGATATTTGAACACAATCTACTTAAGTGAGGACATGATGTTTGACCAGTTGGCAATGGCAATGGATCTCGTGCTTGCTCGCAATGGTTAAGTTTGCTTGCACCACTCTGGATTGGGCTCGACTCCATCACTCCGAAAGTGCTCTGGAGCTGGTGATTAGGTGCTGCAGAAATGCTTCCTTCCAATTTCAAATTGATCAGCTTACAGTGGCATTCTCAGATTGCAGCTTGATGCCTTCTGTTTTGTTTGTCTGTTTGCTTTTCTGAAGCCCTAGGCGGTATGACGGATAATTCGCAACTGGATCCGGAACATTTAGACTTGCGATCGCACGGAGTGTTCATGATTGTGAAACGCACGCAGGCGCGCAGACGACGGATGTGGAATAGTGGRATTTTTGGCGTTGGTTTTATCGAATTTTCGAATTGGCACGAGGTGTCTGTCGTGGTGGAATCTTGTCTTTGAATTTGTGGCATTGKATTTGTAGCTCCGCTGTGTAGCTACAGAGGGATTTTCTCGGTTTTAGGTAAGTAATTAGTAAGATTTTTCACTCTCAATCTGTCGAAGAAAGCGATGATTAGGGTTTAAGAATTGATTGGCAACGTCCATCTTTTCGTTCTCTGAAGTCTTTTTCATTTCCCTCTATTGCATGAAGGATCCTTCGTTGCAAATTCTACTCTCTTATTGTSTTTTGCGGAGTTCGCTGGCTTCTAGCTCTGACCTTGCGTTTCGTGTTGATCACTCATGTTTAGAGTTTCGTTGTGTTGCGTGGGTTGACTTTGCAGTCGCCGTTTGAAGATCGAGAGAGCGTTCCACGAAATGTGCGAGAGGGTCATGATTGGTTGCGGTGCAAGAGACGATTGCTGTCATCATAGGTTGGGTTTAGGTTGTTAGGGTTTTTGAGTGCCTGGCATCATGGAGCAACCGTCGGAGGAAGACCTCGAGGAGATGGCCAAGCAGGGTGCGAAGCGCACCTTTGCTGCGCTCCGCCCGCTTTGCACCAAGCTCCTGGAAACCGTCACCACGCAGCCGGATGAGTGTGCGCAACTTTTGATCTCCTTGCAGGAGCTTGTGAAGAAGGAGCCCGTTGTTGGTCTTCAAGCGTGTCTGGAGTGAGTAATGGCCCTTTGGATATTGCTTTTGGATATTTCTTCTGGTATTTTTCTTATTCGGTTTCTTGTTGGCTTTTAGAAATTATTGTGTTTGTTGGATTTCATACAATGCGAGCKTTCAAATCTYTAAATGGTGAATTGGYGGGATATAATTATTCCTGAGTCATGCAATTGGATGGGATCAACAAATGGAAAGATTACTTCTTCGGAGAGATTTCCTTGTCATTTTGAGGGTCTATTGATTTAAGAAGACCATGAAGGCGGTCTAATGATGATGTTATTTGTTCTGGTATGTGCCAGCTATGTATTGTTTCCTATCGTCCTACTTTTGGATGCGGCTGTTGCATGCCGAGCGAATAATGGAGCACAAGAAGGGCACATGCGGTTGAATGTGGGCGACAAGGTGGCAGAGAGGGCGGTGGCCTGCTTGACGGCAGTCCTGGAGAAGTGTCCTTGCCAATCAGTACCTCAGGTGMAAATCTTACTTSTTGTTGTTTGTGCCATTCTGGATCTATTGTATTGTTGTTATTCATTGGCAGAATTGGGCAGTTAGGCCTCAATTGAATACAAAGTTGCTCATAGAATTGAATATCGYCTGTCATAGTTCTTATGAGTCTGTCTGTTCTTTGCTCCAGATGGTCACTTTAATTCGCAAGTTGACGGGAGCTGCCATGCTGTCTCCAGCAGAGGCCTCGGAGGAGTTTCGACATGGTATTGTTATGTGCTTAAGATCCGTCTTCCAGGCTTTACAAGGTTGCAAGTCCTTGTCTTGCAGCTGTAAATATATTCTTCCGTCGCCCTTTAGCATATTGAAGCAAGATCCTGGAGATTTGTACGAAGGTTACGGTTACATGGGAGATGTAGAAGACGAGACCGRCGAAGAGGATACGCTTGATTATGCAGCTCCAGAAGTATGCCCGTTAGGTTATCTACAATCAGTGGACATGGCCCCCGCAATAGGCCATCTGTTGTCATTACTTCTGCAGGTTTGTTTCAGTTGAATTGTTCTTGATTTGTTTGCAAAACTAAGTTTGACTTACACATCAATTGACCTGGTGAATGTGTGTTATATTCTTGTGTACTGGCAAGTTTTGATGTTTTCTCCACATTCAATCATAGTTGTCTCAACGGTCTACTGTCTTCTAGATCGCAGATAGAGAGGCAGCATTAGGAGGTGTTGGAAGTGGTAAGCTACGAGAAGATGCTATATCAGCGCTTCGTGTTATTCTTTTAAAGGTAATTCATGCTCTATTTCTTAGTTTTTTTTATTGATTTTCGCTGTGAAATGATTCACCTGTCTCATATTCTTAAACTCGCGGTGTTACGAAGTTTACTTCACGCCTTCATATTACATTTTGGAGGTTCTCGTTTTTATGTTCTGCTCGATTGCCTGTGCTGAAATCTATTCGGTGTTTGCAATAATGTTCTTGCCACAACGTAGATTCCTTAAGCTAGTTAGGATTCTATTTTGATGTATGTATATGTTTTCTATCCTGGGTTAYTTAACGATTGTTGATACTGAAGCTGATGGACACGATATCTCTAGTATAGTTAAGATCTCTTGGCATCAAGTGCCTATGGTCCGAACACCTAAATTCATTTCTCTCATGATTATTTTTGACTTCGTGATCATAACATCGTTTAGATGCCTTGTCGTTGCTCTTCTCGCCTGATATTTTAGGTGGGGTCCTGTTAAGGAATKTTTCTTAGTCTGAATTGTCTTTGTTGCAGGTTGCTAATGCAGAATCTTTGGCATTTTTCCTTCCTGGGGTGGTTAGTGGCCTCACAAAAGCAATACGCAGCTCCATGGTTACAAGCAAGCGGTCTGTGACAACAGCGACTTACAAATCGGTAGGGGCAGCAGGAAGCACTGGAGCTTTAGAAGAAAGTCTAAGAGGTTTAGCAGAATTGCTTGTATTGGTATTAGCAGATTCTCGGAATCTTTCCTGCTTATCGGABATGGACCCCGCGCCCGGTGAAACAGGTCATATTATTGATCAGGTAGAGGCAGCACTTGAGAATCTTCAAATTGTGCTACTAAAAGAGGATTTAAGAAAATCTGGGGAGTCTTTGAAGGAAGAAGTGCCTGGGAATTCCAGCTTAAGCGACTTATCAGTTACTGGTGCTGCCCCTCATCACAAAGAAGTACTCAAGGAGAAGGCCCCAACACTGGGAGCTCCACTTCGATTGGAGCGTGATCGAAAATGGTTAGATTCAATCGTAGCGCGTTTGGAGACTATTCTATCAGAGAGTCTGCCCTTGGTATGCTGCCCTTAGCCTGTACTTAATTACCTTCTTATCCACTTCCATGTAAATGGAAGTAACATTGTTACTGAATGGTTGTCTAATTTAAAAACTTGCAGTCAAGAGGGGCTTTTATATGTACACGTTCACAAACACTTTTAGCCAATGCTAATGGTGATGCTTGCYGGGTGTTGAACTTGTAGTTATGTGCACATCCTTCTGCGACGGTGAGGTTGGCAGTCGTGGAATCTGCTGCTGTGCTTCTCTTTTCGTGTGGTGGCACACTGGAGAGGTGCACTTCTCTGTTCCTGGTACGAGTTCCAAATGTTCTGCAGAAATAGAATCATTTTCTTAAGACGATTGGATATGGTTCCAAGTTCTTGAAACATCATTTCCGTCAATTATATCATGACAACATGATCGCCCAACTAGATATCTCAAACTGTTTTTTTTCAGCCGGCCTATGTAGAGCATTACGTTTGTGCTGCTGGTGTTAGTGGATTATGATGACTTCGTAATTTTTCTGAAAGAATACCGCTGCCTGCTGCAGGAGTGCTTGTTGGCATTAGCTTGTGATGAATGGGAATACGTTGCATCAGCAGCCAGCTCAAGTCTTTCGGTTCTTCTGTCTATTGACGAGTATCTGAAGAAGAGCAATGGTAGTAATGAAGGTGAAAAAGTGCATCAATCTCGGTGCATACATAGGTCAAAGCTGCAGAAACAAGCTGTCCTGAACCTTCTGCAGAGGTATGCTTCTCTGCATGGTGGAACTTTGTAGGTTCAATAGCGTCTAATTTGAGTAGCATAGAGTTGTTGGAACGCAGTGGTARTATTTTATCCAACTTCTCATGTGCTCGATGGTGGTTGCTGAAGTCATTGWCAGTAGCACAAATGCATACTTTCTTGCAATTGTCTTCTACTGTCTTTGCGCTACATCTATTCTTGGGTGCTATTCGGTCATACTTTGAAGTCAGTCCTTTTTAACTATCTCTGAACTGAAGGATTATTTTAAGGTTTGCTATGATCATCCCATTATCCTATCATTTGGTTTTCTGGACTTAGTTCAACCTTTATAACATTTGAATTGGTTGTATACATGAGCATGATCTGTTATCTTATTTTCATTCTAGATTGCTGGAGAGACTTCCCCAAGCAGTGTTCACAGGAAATGAAACTCTAGCAGTTCTTCACGCACGACGTTTAGCTGCTGCTCTTTATTTTGTTGGTCCGGAGGCTGTGTGCTCAACCTTTCTTGTTTCTTTGGTGAGATACCTAAACCATGGGTCAACATGAGCTCATTCCGTACACGTCTTGATGTCAATAGTTCTGGCTCTAGCGAGTGTATTAGCTCTTCACTGTTAACTCTGTATTGTCAAAACCTCATATTCTTTTGTCAAAGTTTTAACTGGCGCATGATTCGATGTGTGAGGTTTACAGGAGGCTTGTCAGAGGTTTGTCAACGTGATGTTGCAATGTTTGAGCTTTTCCTCTACATTCGCCGGGCCCATCGACCTAAGTGCTTTGAGCACGACATCAAAATCTCAAGCAGTCCTGGTCGTRTCCGATCCCAGAACAGGCCCAGAGGGTGACCGGTCAGAAGCTTCCAAGAAGCAGAAACAGCAAAAGCTAGAAGAGGTGGTTGCAGCAGAGCAGCTGCCTCGCATGCCGCCATGGCTCTCACAAATTGCTCAAAGGGTCTACAAAGCGATTGCAAGCATTATCAGGCTTGTAGGTCGAGCGGCTACCTCTGGTAAACCTCATTGGTATTGACCACATTTCCTGCGCTAAATACCTGAAGCTTCTGCATGTGCCATACCTAGTTATTCTTAAAAGTTGAATGTGYTGTATTCGTAGGTAGACCTGGGGATCCTGCCTTAATACGCGTGGTCGAGATCCTCTTGGATATCCTACAACAAACTGCAGATGAACTCAGTCAGCAGCAGGAACAATCTACTAATAGCTTGGACTTTGGTTCTGGTCAACAACAACGTGCATCTGCTGCATCAGCTTGCGTCCTCAGTGAACTTGTGTACGGTGCCTCAGGGGTGTGGACTCACGAATTGGCCAGTCTCTTTGGAGTTCGATCCTCCAAAGAATCATGTGGTTTTAATAAGTGGCAGTATAAGAATGATACTGAAGTTGAGGCTCRCATCTGTGAGTGCATGGGMAGCATTCTGCATGATTACCTCATGCCTGAATTATGGGACCTTCCAGTTGATGCCGGGACATTTTCTGATCGTGGTTATGCCGTGGTTGACATGCCTCTTTTGCATGTTCTTCAAGACAATGCTATGCTCCAGCAGGTTGTGTGTAACTACCGCTCTTGTACTTTCCTTCTGTGCTTCTTTAATGATTTTTTCCTGAATTAAATTAATAGTAAATGCTGCGGATGAAATTCGCCATATTTATGAAATATTTTGATTTCAGGTTCTTGTGGAAGGCATTGGCGTCTTTGGTTTAGCTCTCGGGAAAGCGTTTGAGGATAAAGGGTTCTTGGCACTTGTGCTCTACCCATTACTGGAAAAACTTGCCTCAACTAATGGCAACGTCAGTTTTGCAGCAGATCTTGCCCTGAGGGCTATTTGTTACCATAGTGGCTACCTATCGGTAAGTGAGACATAATTAATTAATTTTTTGCCATTGTTTCACTTACAGAATGAACTTTCACRGAATTTCTGATATGGAGTCTCCGAATGCAGGTCAAAGAATTGGTGGTTCAGAATGCGGACTATGTGGTAGACTCTTTATGTAGACAGCTCCGGCATCTCGAATTGCATCCACAGACTCCGTCTCTGTTAGCAGCTATTCTTAGACATACTGGCGCTGCCTCACACCTGCTGCCCCTTCTTGAAGAACCTGTAAGACTCTCTGAAGAAAGATGAAAATAAAGGTCCTTTGAGCTAYTTAAAAGTGAAGAAAGATGTGAAATTTGAGTTTTACATTCTGGTGTTTCATTATCAGTTTACTTGACATATAYTCAATGATTGCAGATGCAATGTATTGTTTTGGAACTCGAGGTTCATGCAAGAAGCAGGCAMCCGCAGTTTACTGTGCCCCTGCTACAGGTAACTTCAGTTTTTATGTTGATTTTTAATTGGGAGTCGCTTGCTCAGATGCTAGACGGCCTATTTTTTGTACAGAAACTTAGAAGTAAGGATTGAAGCTTTGTGTCCCGTGAAGAATTTTTCTTCGGTAGTTATCATCAGTGGTTTCTTTCTCTACAGGTTCTTGCTAGGTCCTTTAATTATTTGCTTGTGCATCTAATACTCGAGGATTTCTGGTATTCATCAATGAGCAAGGACGCATTACTTATTACGTCATTTATTGAATTATGGTGTAAGATCTCAAGGAGCGCATASGGGTAGGTTGCTAAGTGATTGTACCTGTCGAACACAAACCAACATCAAGTAACGCTATGGAGTAATTTACTTAATATTCTGATATCTTCAGGCACTTCGTGAGATAGCCAAAGCAGCGCGAGTCGAAGGTGGTAATATGGTATCTGATGCCATGAGAATGGCAGCTGAAGGTAGGGCTACTCTTGCGGGGAATTTGGATATGCACTCTGAGGCGGGGCAAATGGTCATCGAGCAATTGATCACTGAAATTCAGGAAAGAGACAGGCGGCACAAATCAGTGGCGTCAGTGGAAACAGCCTGTCTATATGCATGTGCACCTCTATTGGCTTCACCAGATACTCAGACGTGCCTTCTTGTGCTCGATGCAATAGRGGTCAGTCAAAGCATGACAATTCATTTTCATGATGGTGGCTTGAAGAAAGGGATTTTTACCTGTGATTGCTCAGATCAATCGCTACAAGTATAATCAACATGTTCTTTGGATGTGTCAAGAGAGTCTACATTTGTTCCACAAATCCTGATTTTAGGTTATGTCCAGGATGGAATAGCGGGATTGGCAGATATGGACGCTACGTATCCTCACCTGCAAGCTCAGCGCATTGCCATTGAAGAATTTCTTAAGGCCTCTGCAAATGGTGATCCAGATGCGGCAGAGCCTTTTGGCGCCTATCATGATGAAAGTAATCGAAGCAACATACTTTTGCCGAGTATGAACCAAGTGTGGCCGCAACTAGTGCCTTGCCTTCGTCATACCCAACCTGCGGTAAAACTCCTTTATTTATTTCTCCATCGCATTCACAGATACTATATTCTCAATGTGGAGAACTTGTTTGTCTCTAACTGAATATAAAGATGTTATGTTTCAAGGATCTTGGAAGTCACAAGGATCCTCAACTACTGCTTGTTCTTTCAGGTCCTTGTGCGGGTGCTGGCTGTTATAGCAAGTCTTATTGCTATTTGTGGTGGTCAATTCTTCACTCGCCGTATAGCAAAGGATGCTCTGCCACTTCTACTTAAACTTCTTCGTGATGGACCCACCTTAATCATGAGTCGCCCTTCTGATGCGTTAAGACCCAAGTCGAGTAAAGAACTKCTGCTGCTGAGAAATCAAGGGAATGAGTTGTGGGAGACGGGGATACCACTGGCAGCTAAATTGAAAGTCCAGAAAGCAGTGCTGAAGTGCATAGAGATAATTGCAGGACATCAAAAAAGCTCTCCTGCACTTGAAACTACATACAAGCCAATTGTGTCTTGGGTTGTGGCTCTGGCGTGTAAAGTGCAGGCMTTGCAAGCGGCAGCAGCGGAAACACTCGTAACCCTTTCAAATCTAGACTCAGATCTGGTTTGGCTTGTCGTGGCAGATGTTGTGTACGGTACGTCTCTCCATTTTTTGAAATTCATGAAGCTTAATGCAATGTCCTTCATGATCACTGTCCTCATGTCACTGAGATCTCTTTGTTGAATGGGGTGCATATCATTGTTTATAGAAAATCCCAATGTGCCCAAATGGCCAAAAGTTGCTTCCATTTATCTTTAGGAGTTGAATGAAATGAGTTAGGAAGCTTCAAGGAAGTTAACAACCCCTCGTAGTGCTGTGCCAAGTTTGGATTTGACGTTTAAGGGTTTGAAGTATTCAGGAAGGTTATGCCAGTACATTTTGTGTTATTTCTTCTCTATGACTGAGTATTTATCTCGCAGATGGTCACACTCAAGGTCCACCTTCGCCAGGAGATGAATTTCCCACTTTTGTGCAAATTTTCCCTCCCTTGGCTACTCCAAAGGATGCATTATGGGTGCAATATTCCAACCACAATGGYGACCCCGTGGTTGACAGAGGAGCTGCTGAGAAGTTGCTTGCGAAATTGGTGTCCTCTTCCGAAAGTTTACATTAAAGCAGAGGAAAATTTCATAGCCAGCAGAAGTTTTCTTGAAAGAACTCATGTGCAAGAGACTCTGGATAGGTTGCATCGTTGCTTTTTCATCTCCACCTCAGATAACTGGCAGGGACTTTAAATGCGTTTTACTGCTGTCTGCAAGGCCTCGACCTTCCGGAGAATTTTTTCCTCTTTTCTTGGTCTTTCTGACAGTTGAAAACATCTAGAATTTCTCAACAATTCAAGGTTGACACAATTGGATGTGCTATTGGCAGGGATGGAGATTACAGCAAAAAACAGATTAGATGATCGTATCTGCTGCAATCTCCAATGTAAATGWGCATGGTTTGGTCTTGTTGTGGGTTGTGCTAACTCTTTAAGAATGGAGCCTATGAATACAATTGGTTCATTGCAGTAAACAAGATTTATCAATCAAATATGGAATCAAAATTTCTATAGTTGATGGAGAATTGAATATTCCTTGTCATGAAATGATTGTCTAATGAAACTTTTCCCAAGAGTAAAGCAAAATTTGAGAATTTGGTAAAGTAGTGAATGCAAACAAGTAGACTAACCTCTTAAATAGGTTGTTTTTGTAAGCAACAATATCATGTTTGAAGCATGAATTGCTTATTGTGGGAAGGTTGAGGTTGCAACTTCGCGTGATAAATCACTTGTTGGTTAATAATTTCCATTGTAAAAGAGCATTGAGCATAGCAACATAGTGTTTTTTCATCTTGTCTTTGGTCCGCGTGAAGATCTTGTTAAGGTAGATTAGAATAGATTCCCCTTGAGCAATTTCTGTGTAGGTTGTAAATAGCTTGTGTGTGGATTTTAGGTGTGGTGATGCAATTCTATCTCTAAACTACGATTTTGAGTTCCTCCATTGATCCATCCACTTGCTTTTCAACACCCAACATGCTTTTTGTCCAACTCTTGCTAAATAGGATTCACACATACACTAGTTGAAATAGTGGACAATCATCTTTTAACACCCATTTTTGGAATTATGGACAATCATTTTGGGATGGAGGGAGTATTGGAAATTTTATCAAGGTTCAATTTGCTCTGAGTTTAAAATATAAATTCTAGCCATTGTGATTTTGAAAGACTTTTATAGAATTTATTTATTTGAAATCATGAAGAAAGTTATGTCTTCTCAAAGAAAATAGTTTTTGAGATGAAACTAATTTAGCTTCTTGGAATTGAAGAATATTCATAAAAGAGCATAACATTGCTTACTAAATATCAATGGGGCATGGATCCTTTTAGCATTCTTAAAAAAAGGACTCCTATAGTGAACAAAATTGTCTTATATGACTTCTCAACCAATCCCAATCCTTGCATTAATTGCCATAAGCCCTTTTGAGGTACTATCTAACAAAGCATATAATACCTTCCCATCATGGGGGAGGAAGACTTGCATGGTTATACAATGTTATTGAGGAGCTTGAAAAGTTTGTCCTTTTGACCATTTCGTTTCTCAAAGTCAGTGCACTGGACTCTTTTGGGCATCATCATTGTTAAAGAGTTTAAAGAGAATCCATTCAAAGATTGTTTACTCACTCAAGCATTTTATTTTTTTTAGCATACTTTCTTGTCCCTCAATCCTACAAAAAGTACATTTTATTACTTTTTCATCCTATGGCTACTGTGGACCTGCCCTGAGCAATTGCAAACAACCATTCAATTGACACACCGTCCGATGATGCGTGTGTACGACAACACGTGCGCCTTGTGAAATGCACCACCAGTCACGTGGGAAAGCTCCCAACACTTGTTCTCGCATGTACTTCGTATTTTTATATTTCAAACTTTGTTTCTGACCAGTCCTGGTCGAAGTTCCGGACAGCCGCTCTTTCCAGGGACGTTCACCACCGTTGAAGAGATGATCTCATTCCCACCAGAGTCGTCGTTCGCTATGAAGTTAGTTCTGGTTTGGTTTTGCCTGCTGGAAGTTCCGGTTGTCGCGTCATCAGATTGCTGCTGGAATTTCAGAATTCGGAATTCATGAAATTACTCAAGTTACAGGAGCATTGAAAAGATTCGAAACGTGTGGAAAAGACCGTGTGGACAATCCATGTAGCGGCAACTTCGGCGGAAATAACTTACTGTAGCGCGGAGATTCTTTCTGTTTCTGTGCAAGTGCTTCCAGTCTTGATCGAAAACGAATTGCATCGTCGTCAATTGTCTCGTCAGTCGAATTTCGCTTGACGAAGCCGTGAATTGAATTGATAGGAGATTCTTTCTGTTTCTTGCATTGAAGCGCGCGCTTGAAAGCTTCAGTCAGTTGAGGGAGATTGAGATTGAGATTGAGATTGATAACCACAGAGTTAGGGCAATTTCTTGAGGAACAGAGGGACGGCGCGAGGGGAGTCTGCTTGAAGTTCGCCATGGGAAGTTTCTTGAAGTTCGCCAAGGGAACCTTAGACGGTGATGCGCTAGTTTTGAAACGAGAGTCGGAGGAAGAGCAGGACGAAGTTAGGAATGGCGACACAAAGCTGGGAGAACCAAAAGAANTTTGTGAAACGAGAGTCGGAGGAAGAGCAGGACGAAGTTAGGAATGGCGACACAAAGCTGGGAGAACCAAAAGAATTATCCCCGCAGATTCACTACTTTGTGAAACCGAATTCTACGACGATTTGGACTGTTCTTGTTGTAATATTCTACCACATGTTGCCGTTCACAGCTCTTCCTAACCTTGCCCTGGCGTATTATCCTTTTTACCTGTACAAGCAATCCGCATATGTAAAATTGACGGTCTACTTAGGATTCTTGCTTTTGCTTCTCCTCGCTCCCCCTTACTACTCCAAGAAAGTGCGGCGGAWGATTCGGGTCTTGTATGAAGAGTTGGCTGCTTATCTACCTAGTGCGAAGTTCATTATTGTTCCCACGGAGCCTCTGCCTGAAGATAAAGGATACATCTTCGCTATACATCCGCATGGCCGTATGTTCTATTCCAACGCCTTGTTCTCACAGTTGCATGAGATTTGGAGAGCGCCTCTGAAGCTCACCCACGGTATTTCTCGTGACTWGAGATTGTTTCGATATTTTGTCGCAATATGTTTACTTGAAAGCTTCTTCGAGGTGAAACTGTCTCRTCGACAATACGGGTTCGATRTTTAACARMAAGTTTGGACGGTTGGTTGATTCTTTGCTGATATTTAGAGTGGTGATTTGCTGTTAAGGTCACGTTTGTTAAAAATTTACTAAGTTGTTAGCATCGAATRCAGGGGATTTGTTCCAAACTGCTGCAGGAGGATTCTTCCATGTGCCAATTGGAAGAAACTGGTTTTACATGATTGGAGTCATGCCAGCCACCAAGAAGAATATCGTTGACAAGCTACGGAACAAGGACCATGTAAGCATCCCCTACACCAGCTTAGTTTGTACAAGCGCAGTTCTGCGAAAGTGCGAAGGTTTTGTTAATTATCAACTTTTTAGTCGAGATCGAATTCTAGACTTAACTTGTTTGAATGCAAGCTCGTACTGATGCTTTTCATCCATTCCAATTGCGTCTCCAATTGCTTGGGGGTGAATGTCCACAAGTAATGTCGGCGAAACTTAGAACTCTATTTGCCATTTTGTACGTTCAGGTAACAATCGCAGTTGGCGGTGTAAGAGAAGTGTGTTTAGGCACGCAAGATGATGCGGACTTGTTGTATCTCAAGAATAGGTACTGTAATCATAATCATTCTATCCTTTCAACGACTATATCTGTATCTGCAAGTTATTATCTATTTCCGTGATTGGCGATGGCATAAATCATGAACCATAAATGCTCGGGAGGTTGGATTCTGATTTGATCAGTTCCTGTTGAAATACAAGACGACTGTCTGACTGCTAATGGTGTGTGCTTCGTGTTCAAGAATTAAATGTTTGACACATTCTAACGTCAGCTGTTTGGGCACSCAGGAGAGGATTTCTAAAAATAGCTATGGACGAGGGAGCTGGTGTAGTCCCTGTCTACGCCTTCAACGAAAATCAGGTCCAAATTGTGTGGAGTGGTTATGTCTCTCATGAGCGATGCCTTTTTCACTTTCCTTATATTCTTAATTGTTTAAGGAGTTTTTAGTGTCAATGGAGGCATAGAATCCTTGGAGAGCAGTATCTCTTACTGGGCGTGATTTCTGCAGTTATTCAAGCACGATCCTCGAGCGGTACTGGATTTCTGGCAGTGGATTAACAAATATGTCAAGATTGGGGTCCCTTTCATGAGGGGAATGTTCGACTTGCCCTTGCCATATCGCAAGTAAGCACTTCGCTATCTMAGTGTCCACTTTACATCAGACGTTCTTTTCTGCCACTCTCCAGAAAGTGTATGCCGCAGTCACAATTGAGCCTAAAGTATTTTTACCGGTTGGTCTAGTTAGAGAAACATTTTTTCGTGGAATATAAATTTAAAGAAAATCTGGAGTCGTCTCTGAGATATATATGTTGGCATTACAGGGAGCTTCTACTCGTCTTCGGCGAYGCTTTATTTTCGAAAGAAGGGGAAAGTCTTGAGGACTTTCATGAACGGTATATCGAAAGTGTAAGACAACTCTTCCACAAGTATGTGAGGTTCTCCCCGGATCCCAACCACAAGCTCATCATCAAATAGATATCACATTCGACATATTTATTCATCTTTCTTTTCTCTTAAGCCTCTTCGGAGTCATTAATCAAAATCGCTCCGCAGCATGTGCTTTGCAGGGATCAGATCGTAGAGCTATCAGACTACTTATTACAGCACCGTAAGCTGACTTTTCCTGAAATGTTATTTAGCAGTTGTTRATCGAAGAGTGCTGACGAGATCCTGCTATAGATGTTACACTAGTCTTATTGCAAAATATATTTCTTGCGATGGAGCTTTATGCATTCTCTCTTGGTAGTTTTCGTAGCTAGATCTTCACTGCATAGAATTCATATTGACAAATTTCTCCAACATATTGAATTTCTGTCGCATTGGAATCTTGGAACTGGTCATGAGACTCTCATTCTAGCCATGGTGCTCGATCAGGGAAACAGATGGCTGATATGTTGAGTACCTGTAGAATACTGTTGATTCAAAAGCAACTGCAAGATTCTAGCTGCAACAGGATTGAAATTTTGTGACGTTTCTCTGAAGTGTTAAATTTGGGGGTGGTAAGGTATCCATTCGCGAGCCATTTATGCTGCAAGCCACTTCACCTGCTTCTTTCCATATTCGTAGAGCAGTTCTGAGCCCATAATCTTCTAATCAAAAGCTTGCCCAGGTGACATCTCGATTGTGTGCCCTTGACGTCACGATCCAACCCGTAGACAGTGACCCGAGTTTACATGAAAATCATGATGCATTGAAAATTTGAGTATAGGTGAGCAAGGGATCGGGTAAGGTTTTATTGGTTTGGCATTAGTTCAGCATTTGATTTGATTTGATTAGATTAGATCAGTAGTGGTTGGAAAAATATTTTGAAGGACCACATAAGATTTAACATGTCTTGTGGGAGATTCATCAAAATTTGCAATAGTGTAGAGTATTGATGTGGCTATTGAACCCACTAACCCAATTTTAACCTCTTAATGCTCAAGGATTTTGGATAAAACCTAGATGTGGTAAGTGGTGGAGGAACCCATTCTCAGCTTTGCACCCTATACCAAACTTAGGAATATGCACATCTAGAATTTTAATGAATGAGTCATGTACATGAATGAAGAAAATGCTCAATGAAATTTCACTTTGATAATTTATATCTTTCTCTTGGTACCTTGAAAAAAGCACTTTTTCTTTAAAATGATTTCTAATTGTATTTTCCTTTATGCCAAAAAATTCAATCTTAGCTTGTAGTATTGGGAAATACACTCTCTTGCTTATTCTATTCGGAATAAGTGCCTCTACCTTATATTACAATAGTTCTTCAATGTTTTTAGAATTTTGTCATACCATTTTTATTTATATAAATTCATGTGATTTATTGTGGCCTCTAGATTTGTTGTTTCCTAGCTTGATTCTAGTGAGGTCTATTTTGATTGTTCCTTGTCCAAATCTAGATATTTTTGTAGCTACTATAATTGATTTTCATGTGCTTATGATAATAGTAATCTCAAGCTCTAATTTCATATCAATCAACAGAGAATCCAGAAACTCTAGTTCTGGAGATTCCCCATTTTGAATTACCTTCTGTACAAAAGTGACCTACATGTAGGGTACATGTGTACAAATTAATAAAATAATCTCTATATACCCTACATCCTTTAATAACTATATTAGCAAAAGAAGAACTTACAACCTTTTTCTTTTCTTTTTTAATTAAACATAGTAATATTTGTGATACATCTGCAAAAAATCATAAATATTTTAGACTACGTAATTCCTGCACCAGGTTCCATCACAAAAATGGCCTAGAAGTTTCTTAGGGGACAAAAAATCAGAGAGCCCTCGGCAATAAGGCGTTAAAACATTTGGAATTCAGAGAAATAAACATCATGAAGAAAAATCCATCTATGAATTTGTAATGCCGTAGCTCATGCTGGCATACTAAAATTGCTTTCAAGCCCAAATGATACTCTTCTCCTATAAAAGCATCGTCCCTGGTTATGCGTTAACAAGACTATGAGCTCTTTGAATAGCTTGCATGCACTCTCCCAATGTGCTGAGCAGCTGCATTTCCAAAAAAAGGATAAACTCAGTGATATCCGACAAGCAAGGAAGTTGGGTTAGAGTATTGGATTAGAGTATTTAATCAGCTTAAACAATAAATTCAATATTTCACAGAGCACCTGGTGACTTCTATTCTTCCACAAACTCTGATCCACCGTGCTTCTTGATGCCACATTGTTTCGTTCAAACAATAAAATTGGGTTAAACACTCCATTTAGACTGGAACCTCTCTCAAAATTGTATGTCAACATATAACTTCACAACAGTAAGTCCAATTAACAAAACTGCAGCATTAATGGAAAGGGGAAGGTCAGAACCAACTGAAGGGATAGGGAGTAACCTGGTGTAGGTCTCGAGTATCTTGACACGCAGCAATAGCTTGGCGAATTTCCTTCATAGTTATATAGTGTGAAATGTCGATTAATTAGTATGGGTTCCCTTAATACCCCTATTCAGTGTAGAAATCGTCCATCTAAGAGCTGAAACTAAATTTTGGGGAGGCGATGCTTTTTGAAATAATTTTCAGAAAATTTTCCCTTAATCTTTGAATGTTGTGGAGGACGTTTTGCGTACGATGAATGACAGGGAATCAAACCGTGTAGGACAGAATTGCAACTTTTCATCCTCGGTATTAGGAGTGGAAAGGGAAGATCTTTTCTAGTACTTTGACTTCCAATGAGTATATTTGGCTTTGCAAAGTAGATGATGTCACATGGTATCAAAACGGTATCAAACATGCATGATTACTACAGCCACCGGTCCGTCCTTTAAGGGTTAAAGACAAGTGGAATTGGCATCTAACCCCAAGTCGTTTCATGTTTTTTGGAGTAGTTGTAAAAATTTGAAGTTGACATGGCATAGGGCTCTAAAAACGCCCACCTCCTACAATGTACACTATTGTACATGGTTGAGGGCTATGAAAAAGAAACATGTACACGTACTGTACATTTGAGGATGTGGGTGGTTTTAGAGCCTGTCCAAATTTAGAGCATGTTACCTTAACACCTCCCTAATTCAATCCCCTCTAATTCAATAAACTATTGTTAGACTGAATTGATTGGTAGTCCTGGCTTAACAATGTGAATTACGTACAAAGATCATAACCCTCCCCTGTGCAATAACTTCTCTTAGGGCCGCTTTACACCTAAATATCGGGCTAATTCATCTTCAGGCCAATTGCACAAAATTTCAATCCCTTTTGGGCTAAAAGCAAACCTCAACTACTACTAGTAGAAAATTCAATTTTTGTGTTGATTTGGTGGTGTGTCCTGGTCACTTTTTGACAGAAATTTGTTGAAATGGTGTGTASGCATTATAATAATATTATAATGGGGGCCAATTCTCCCATATGTAAAAGCCTTGAGACCAAAAAGCCAAGGCAATTCAAAAAAACTTAGAAAAAAAGGAGAGAGGAATTGACATTTTAGAGCCACTTTACACCTAGAGGGTGAGCTAATTCTCAATTGCACAAAATCTAACGAATTGGATTTGTTGAAAAAAATAATATTTACGAGATAAATTTTTTAAATTGAATTTGACATTTGTTCCTAGGCTAAGAATTGGCCTCCCATTTTTGTTGCACCCAATTCAACGAGCTTGGGCCATGTCAAATCATGTCTATATGGAATGAAACAATTCTCACCACCAAATTGGTCCACCCTCTACAATAGGTGTAAAAGGATTGGGATTGATTTTGACCTTTTTTCCGATTACAAATGAGGATTGTTGGCCTTTGACACATCAATTTGGCCCATCCTTTACATGTAAAGCAAACAAACTATCCATAGATCACATTTTATCACTTCTGTTGAAATTCATCATGAAATTATTACTCTAAGTTGCATTTTATAATGTGTTTTTACAATTTTGGAAATTCAAATTATCCCCTAGTCTCTAAGGGTTTGAAGTGTTGTCACAAACTCTATATATTATATATTATTCAATTTGTAGAATAAAAATTATAAAATATAAATTATGTATCAAAACATGGAAAAACATATACTATTGGGTTGATATTCCAACAAYTAGCATCTTTTGTTAAGATGTCATTTTGATATTTAAACCTTATAATTTCCAAATAAGGTACCRTAGACGTAGAGTACATGGCCATTTTGTAGCTTTTCAATATGTATTACAAGGTGTAAATAATGACAATCCAAATTAGAAGTGCTTTGTGTCATTGRATCTAGATTAGCATAAAGACAAACTTTTTCACTACTTCATCCCTCAATTATTGCACCCTCTAAATATGTTATATACATAAAAATGAAATTGTGTTGTGACTATAATTGGAGTTYCCATATGTTTAAGGGTTGATTGTATAACATTGCAATGAACAAAAAGATTTTTATGCATGACTTTTCAATTTTTTGCAGAAATGAAAAGTGCACATATTAATTAATATAATCATTTTGCATCTTTTCTAACATCCTTTAATCAAATACAAYACATATTAGAAAGAATACAAAGAGCACACAAGACAAAGGATTTATTTGACAAGAACGACAAAAATCATATTCAATGACTTCTTCCAATGATTTATTTTGCTTACAATTTACYAAACCTACCTTCATCATTCATGCTTATATATAGGTGTTGATATATAGGCAAGATTGATGATATCAACATTCTATCTTTTAGCTATATTAGAGCATCACCACTATATGGCGGCCAAATTCCAACAACAAAACCTAAATGGGTGAGTTAGCTAAGATGACATGCTTGGCCAAACAAGGCCCCTACAGAATTGGTTGGCAAACTCGGACTCTATTGACTATGTCACTGTTTAAGTCTAGGTTGCAATTATTTATTTTGGTATAGTAGTTAGTCCAATCCCAATTGGAATGTAGACAAATGAGCATTCATACACTTAGTAGGCCTTGTTAGCAAGTTGTGGAAGCATGACCTGGATCAAATGTATGTGGCCACTAATCTTTGGAAGGCAATGAGATAGYCTACCGCCTCGCACTATGAAAWTGCACAAGAAATTCWCTGTACTGRTAWTAAAWTTGATCTYAACAGATTTGGTATCCTCAAACTCTCGTCCTACCATGAGCACGGTGCTTAATGACAGCATTGATTTCGGGAATCGGGACGATCTGGAAACTTCAGGCGATAGCAGTAATTGACTTTCTATCAGGCTGAAGATATCAATGCTTTGTTCGAGTGAGAGTGGTCGAACTAGATTTCAGTGTTCAGGACGGGTGGTACGATCGATTGACAAGAGAAGGTGGTTACCCTGAAACCCGTTGTAACCAAATGCACTCAATTCAGAGTAAAGTATCAGTCATATCATTTGTGCTGGTAGTACAATGTTTTGATCAGTTCTGGTAAAATGAGCACCTGATCTAAAGGTTGTCAAACAGAACCCTAAATCATGAAACTTGATCCATGATCGGAATGAATGTCCTAAAATGAAAGTCTCCTAAAAGGTTGGTACAAATCATGTGGCCAATTACTATTCCTTTGGCCGTGGAAAAAATGAATCTAGAATCTAGACTCCTCTTGGGGGGAAATAGACGGGGGGCGGGGGCGGGGAGGGGGGGGGATATTCGTTAAAAGTAATACGTTATTAAGCAAGTGTCAGGAAAAGCCCTTCAATGGAGAAAGTGAGAAGTTCCGGAGGGAAAATCCTGCCGACAACACTTGCCTAACAAAGTGAATGGTATTTCTCTAAGCATGTACGATGCCCAATGAAATTAACGAAATGAGGAAGGGCAGACATAGAATAAATTTTCTCACTGAAACGTTATATGATGAAGAATCTGGTCCCGGTGAAGGAGTAATGGCTGAAGACTGAGGTCCAGCTSCTGCACTCTGAACTGTGGGCTGACTCTGGGTCAGGGTCTTCACACTGCAACTTGTCTGAACCGGAGTTGCCTGCAATGAGAAGTCACTCTTATTCCTTCAGCGACTTCAATATATGCATTTATCACGAACCCAAAAAAGTTCCGAGTGACTATGTAGAGATCCCAGAATGCTAAGTACGACCCATCTGAAATTCCGTGAGGAGATTCTCTTCATCTCAACGATATGATAGCCTCAACGACAACACTCCTTACAGAAGGGTACGGGGCGCGTCTACGTAGATGCCGGAGCCCATGGAGAAAGACAGGATTTATCTCCCATTGCAACGAAGTTCAACTGGTTCTACGTTTTGGGGACAGCATAACATCACCGCAGATTTCTATTACAGGTAGGGTGACAACGAATTATTAGAGATAAAGATGGAACATTGAAGGGGGAGCATGAAGAAAGATGAGAGGATGTAAGTTATGACATAGCAACTTACCAGGCATTGACGGATGTCGTTACAACCGCAGTGAAGTTGTCCATTCAAASTATTCACAGCAGAAAATACTCCTCCAGCATTACTTCTCTGAGAAAAAYAGCATAAATTTTCATTGGRTAGATTAGATTTCCTACATTATAATCATGTAGCCACATCTGGTCTTCCAGAAAACATGCTGTGACCCTCACCAATAAGATAGTCCGTAACGTAGACAACAACTAATCCAATTCAAGAAACAAATAATCTCTTCAGACTAGCCTGTAAAGTTCTGAACACATACTTGGCTGAGAAATGACGGGAATACCTTATAGAAGTCCACAGCTAGAAAATTAGACCATCGATTACCAGCAGCTGCATAGCAAACAGTGGTAGCTTTCACAAGATTGGCAGAGTTGATTATACAAGCTTGTGTGCTGTTCGGCGTGTCGGGGAAGTAGTTTTCCAAAATAAGAGACTTGGTCTTATCYGTCAACACAGCAGACTCTGCTCGATTTGCGCACGTTTCTGCCAGTGTTCCATCTGCAGAGTCAACACAAATACTCGTAATTACATTGAAGACATTATATGGCTGGCTGTGCAAAACAATTCAGATATCTCAGTCCAATAAATCTGCTGACCAGCGAGACATCAGTCTGAGATGAGTTTCTGTTTCACTTACATTGATTTTCTACTACATAGTTCCATTGATAAGCGATACCCTCACTGATTTCCTTCTTCTTATCTGAGGTAAATACCACAAATCGTTGATTGCTTGCAATCATAGAAGCAACAGTTGGCCAATCACTCCCATCCTTGGGCATTTTGGCTACGGGAAACATGTACTTCGTCAATCCTGTCGCTATGAAATGGTTTGTAAGGGCATTCGGAGTGGTGACATAGTCCTCTATGAAGATCGTAATCACTTCGTTGGGGTTAGTGGCAAGAAACGACGCGATTTCTAATAAAGTRCCATTGAGTGGCCGCTGATGCAAACATCACAAACAAGAAACTTCAGTTAGAAATTATTAGATCCTTCCTTTACAAAACCAAATGTGGTCAATTAATAACGACAGTAATAATTGATTAGAAACAGATCATTAAAAATCAAATCAAGATACCAAATTAGAGGGGACAAATTCCATTAGTTATTGCAGTCAATACGGTGGTCTTTGTAAACTTACGAAAGCAGTGAAGTCAAAGCAWGTGCCAGTTGAATGACAAAGCCACAAATCCCCTAGGAATTCGTAAATATCAAGCATGAGCCCTCTTACACCCCTCTGCGTGTGACACAAGGTGAGGATGTCAGAAGCTAGTAACTTTAAATGAAAAAGCTACCTAAAGAAGGAGCAGAACTACACGAATATCTGACAGGAAGTGTCACAAATTTTAAAGTACCCCGGATTTCAACAGTACTGTAGTTGACACAAGATGTTACACCATGAGAGGGATTACAAGATAGTAACAGAGTAAATAAATTTTAAGTATACACCACCTATGCATTTCAAGGTGAGAAACTTTACGTTGAGCTGGCTGGAAATATTATCTTCTTGATTCGTTGGAGAGAGTATGATGGACCCCAAAACCGATGATTCACCTTGTATAGCAAAAGCATTGTGCGTTGTGATCCATGCATATTTGTTGAACGGCAGAGAGTACGTCTGGAATTCAAGCAAGATGTGAGTAAGTTGTCTGCTTGAATTGTTGAATCTACAGTAGTCCTAATTCTCGAGGGCAATAAAAGAACAAATCATACCATCACTTTTGTAATCATAAAACAAACTTCTATACGCAATTTTGTGATATGTCTTTTGTAGATCATCGTCGACGCATTTGAGGTAAAGAGGGGAAACAAGGAAAAGAAAACCGTAAGTTCCAATTTAAATCGTAAATATGTGCGTTTGAAAATAACTTGAACATTTGAAGAAAGTTTTTACAAACCTCCTACAATTTGCAATACAATTCACGTTGAAAAATATAGATCTATTCCATTAAACAATAATTTTTTTAAATAAAATAAAATAATAAGGCTTTAACTATCAAGCTTAAATATCAACCAATCCAAAGGACCCAATACCAATCTAATTTATTGTAAGATATGTATTCTCTTTTTGAGCCTAGACAAGCTAGGAAGCTCAAAAAATCAATTTTGCTAGGAAAAAAAATTTGAATATTGTCTTTTTAGATTTATATATGCATGAAAAACTTTGAACTATTCCATTTTGATTATTGATATGAAAGCTACAAGGAGTTTCAGTTTGTGGCCAATTATGGAATTTCTACCTTAAAATACACTTTGAAGTCCTTTATTTAATGAATTAGAGATTTACAATTAAAGTTTATAAAACTATTCATTACCTTCTCCAAAATTGTATGCATTTTATTATTTATAAATAGGCCTAAATTTTATATGTGCTTAACAATTTTGGGATAAATAAAGTACTATTTTGAGCTCAAGCTTAAAAAATTATGGGTAATTTTTAGGAGCATTGTTTTCCTTCTAGATTTATACCATCATGAGGAAAATTAGTCTATAAAGAAATAATTTATGCTATAACCTAGGAGCCTATTTTGTATATGCTAAAACTAAATGAATTATTTTTGGTTGTTTTACAACCAAAAATTGGTTGTAAAAATTTATTTTACAACCATCCTACTAGATTTGTAAACAACTACTCTCTCTCTGTCCCAAAATGATCTTCTTGTTACACAAAATGTTCTTGATTAAGCTTAAAAATGATCATTTTTCAAATATGATTTGACTTGTAAGTAGAGTTTAATACTCTTCTACTGTCTAAAAAATTTTAGTCCTAAATTAGTTTTCAAATTGTAGTTATAGGATGCTAAAAATTGGGATTTGGGAGGCCTTGTGAAGGAGCATCGTTGGCCACTAGTTTTGCTAGCGTGGTGTAATTCCCATGCTACATTGGGCTGCCTTTTTTGATTTGAGCATCATGAGATGTCAAAGATGATTTCCAGGTGGCTTATGCAATATGCCTTAATTAGATGAATCAATCAATGCATACGGCATCAACATTCAATATGTCTGAATTAGGTGGAAAAGGGACCACACTCTCGATTTTGATTGGGAGTGGAATGGGGCCAATTTGAAAGGAAGTGGGGTCACCTTAGACAAGGCTTAAATTAAATTGCTAATCTTTATTAAAGTAGTCTGGTCACACTATAGTAAAGGACTGTAGAATTTCCAATACTTCATTTTTAGGCCCTTCCTTCCACGTCACACCATGAAATTTTTTTTGGGACAACAAATTCATGCCAACAGGAAGATCTTTTGGGGACAGAGGGAGTACTATTTTTTTTGAAAATAAATATTTTAGAATTTTTTCTATTTTTCATAATCAGAAACACCAACAGATAAATATAATCCAAAAAAAACTTTAAAATGAAAATGTACACATACATTCATTCTTGAAAGTTTTCATCAATGATTTTTTCACAAAAGATTCAGGGATAAATATGGCCAGTCCTAAATTTCTGTGAACACATTATTTACACTGTTTTACTATTTTCATATTTTACATAATATTTAATTTTTCAAAGAGCTTGAAGTACTCACAAACTTAAYTGCATTGGCCAGAAAATGAGGAGGTGTTTCTACTGCAAACATCTATGTCTGAAAACAGAATCCCTGTAATTTGAAGACTTTGCAACCCACAGTACAGTATATTAACACAATTACTTGCTTCGATTATCAAAATTGTTTGGAGCATTGCCACTTCAGCAAAATTGTACGCCTTATTGTCAGTGGSGTAACCGACTGCATTCAAGAGATTCTCCTCCTCACTCTTCCTCAAGAGTGACAGGCCATAGAGTTGACAATTCACCAAGAACAGTGGAAATTTGGGTAAGTTCTTCAGACACAACGCGCTTCATATTGTATGTGGCATAAAGTTCGACGATTCTGGCCCTTACCTTTGAAAAAGAAACGTGACATTGCCTGCGAGACTTCAAAATCGACATGGCCAATGTTTCAAGATATGCAAGCTACAAAGATTCCCCAGAACAAGGCGATGAAGGAGAGACGGTTCTGTGTGCCTTGGATTTAGTTTCGATGTAGTTTGATATATGGAAATTTGTTATAGCCTTCACCCCGCGGTGTCGCACTGCAGCTCTATCATAGGCCGCGGCTGCTTCTTCTTGAGTGTCTGCACACAAGCCAAGCGKSTATGGATCAGGTCAATGATRGGCGTCTCCATCGCGTCTTCCTTTCTACCCATTTGTGTAGTCGTCGTCTTCTAATTGGTTTWAGAATCCTTTGTAATCAATGTGSGTTTCTTACTRGATGTGCTCTGAACAGTGGTTCTTCGAACGATCGAAATCYGGATRAACACAGCATCGAATCGGATYCAGCGCAGAGGCCCGAGAGGTTAAGAATTGCGTACCATAAGTGCCCAGGTAGTGATACTTGGCGCCTGAGTGTCGCCCGATTCGGGCTTCCCACCGCCCCTCTTGGTGATGCCTGCATAGACAGGCACAGTCCTCAAATACCTTTCTATCAAAAGAGTGGTTTAAAACAACTGGAAGCAACCATGCATCAGATAACCACATACCAGAAGCATGTCTTCGTTTTCAAGAATAAGAAGAGGGTGCATACTAAAATCGAAAAATAAGACGTATTTCTCCTCGAATCACTACTTGAAGTAGCAGATCTGCAATGTACAGATTCGCATCCTTTATATATACCTTGTCACTCCGCGATATTTTGATATCCCCCTCGTGAATCCGGGACTCCTCCTAACACGTATGAAAGTAAGACTGTTAGGCTTAGGTATGTGTGATTGCAGACTCCGAATGATCCTTCTTCTCTTTCAAATTGTAAAGCAAAGCAGAGATCTGGAATGTMTTCGGGAGYACTTAATCCAGCTTTAMCAAGAACTCACCTTCGCAGAATAACAATATATTCTTCTTTTGTTAGGTCCTTCACCGTCTTCAACTCCTCCTCGTACAGACTAAACTGAGGTTCATGGGCCATAAAATGTGGAACTTTAGTTACTAGTAGAACACTCAAACTGAAGAAGCCGTTTCGGATTCCAAGTTCACCGCGACCACGATTTGCTACTGAGTGACAGAAATTAGGAGATGACTAAGCMGGTCGCCCATGGATATAGAGAAGAAGAATAGCSTGCGAGTACTAGTGATCCTTCCAATTCGATCGGGATAGTACAGCTGGTAACCTAGGCGACGTGCAAACCTGGCCAGCAGCAATCTCAATACAATCAGCACTTTGAACCATATCCTTCAGAAGGAGAACTGCAGTGGTTTCACGAACCGGAAAGTTGGTATACACATTAGGGCCCCAATACTTGAGAGCCGCTAAGTCGTGAGCTTGTGCAGCTTCGTCTTCATTCGGGTAAGCCCCTGCAAGAGCCAGACAGTGAAGGTTATCACTTATAATGTCACAACTAATCACTACGGCATTATGAGTAGTCAAGAAAAGGGTAGCGACCTCACAGATTACAAATGCACCAATTTCAATGGCTGCAGCATTCTGCATATGGCATCCTTTGTGCTTCCAATACGGGCATCCAGGTGGAAACCTTCAATGTGCTAATTTCGAGCATCATACAGGTACCAATGCTTTCACCCAGCTCATGTGCATCAGAAGCCTTTCTCCTACCCAGACACCCAAAGCTGCTAGTTCGGTTCATAATAGCTGGTTTAAGTAGAGCATTAACATGGTCTCCAGGCACACTCCAACCTAAATCAAAAAATATCAATACCTTCATGAGATTGTTTGGTAGTTCAATTATTCGTTTAGGGTGGATGCCTCATTCGTTTGTTCCAGAAGCTTCATTGCTGACAAGATTGATGACTAAGTCGGACGCCTGCTATGAGTCAGCTTTCTTATCACACGTATGTCTGACCTTAATTCACTCAACCACGGAAGAATTGGACTATCTCGTCACTTCAAATTTACCTTCGAGCTCCAGGCTCTTATTCTGCACCTGAGTGGCCAAAACAGGGGAGGTGGATTTGAGACTGTCAAAGATGCCGTTCAGATTGTGATCTTGGAGACCTGATTTACATACACAAGTTTTAGTGAAGGATTACCACTTGCAAAGTTTGACATCTTCAGCTAGCGAAAATAATAAAAATAGTGTCGCTTCGGTTCTCCTAATCAAGAAAATCGCCCTAAGGACTAGTTCTGACATCGTACAAGAGCGATGATCGGAAGTAGTACCCCAATGATTCTACACATTTCAAAAGCGTCACAAAGGTTCAGTCCTTGTCCAGTCGAGCACAAAAGTACTACCCGTCCCTTGAGTCTGAACCTTAAAATCTAAAAACGACGGCTAAAAGCCTTCCTAACAAAAAATATTTCTGTGAGTCTGAGTGCAATTCTCATTTTAATTAGTTAACTTTGTGCATTGTAGCTAGTTCTACTTGTTTTAATTACGAGTTGGCGAAGGCATAAAGATGAGTAGCGAACACCTGCTGACAACAATTCGTCCGCGAGGAAGAGTCTCTCCGAGTCCGTAAACGCCGTATCTCTGGCAACCATCTGCTGTTCAACTCCTCTACCTGTTGACATAAGGTTTGTGCAATGTGCATGGGGTGCGACAAATGTACACAAAGGGGAGCAAGGATCATGCCTTCCGAGTAGTAGATATGTGCTCTGATGAGCTTCACCATCTAATTTCATGTAGCCGCCTTCATTCTTATTCGACGTTGCTTGGTCCTGCGTGACAAGAGTCCCACTTTTAAATATGTACAATGACTGACGATCCAAAATTTCTGCCACAAGCAAGTCCTCTCAGAATGTTCACTATTGTCTGAAGTGCACATTTCTCCAGATATGCTCGATTTGGAGAAAGATGTGCCTCAGGAACAGTTTGAAGTAATGCCATTCCCTCCGATGTGCAGCATCTTCCTCCAGTTTACCTCGATGCCAAAAACGTCTGAAGTTTCTACGCTAATATTGATGCTACGTTCTTCAGCAGAGAAAAAATGTACAAGTGCAGGACTTCTCCTTGGCCAGAAGAAACCTAGTGCTCACCCCGTGGTTTATTGTGTTGTTGCCGTTAACCGCATTGCTTGTTGATTGGTCTTGTGCAAATTCGTCCATGTCTAAGGTCGCTCTAGAGGCTCTAGGGAAAGACTATTCAGGTCTTATAAGTTCCTGAAGAACTTAAGTCCTCGCTAAGTATTACACGATCAAGTCGCAAAGCAGTAACGACCTGCATGACACGAATGATATTATCAACCTCATAGTTCCTCCGACGTGTATCAAGCACAGGGAGACCGGGAGGGTGATACCGGGGAGGGTATTTTATTTCAGTGTGCAACTATACCCCCCAAACTTTCTAGAAATTCAAAATTGGGGGGGGTAAAATACCCTCCCCGGTATCACCCTCCCGGTCTCCCTGTGAAACACACTTCATATTCATTTACTAATTCTTCCCTTACTACTCCACTCTTATCGCAGCACACAGAGCATAAAAAATTCCACTCCTTACACCCTCCCGAAAGAGACTCGAGGTTTCCACTGACAAAGATTCACGCACATTCAACATGCTTATTCAAGAAACCAATCTCTCATAACCTTAAGTTGATTACGCATACAGCTTAATAGTCCATCCTCAAAGAAGGAGATGTTTACGACGTCCTTAAGCCTCTAGAGTAAAGAATTTCAGTGAGAAGGAGCATTTCAAGGTGCTTTTAATCACAGGAACTGAGTTGGTGGATGAACTCAATCGTCTCTACACTTGAATCCGCAAACAGTRCAATTCGATTTGCACGAATTCTCCATCGTAAGAATAAGAGCAATCAACCTGCAATCCATTTTCGTACGAATGTCACTTATTGCCCTCGCATTGTATCACTCGCTCGATCAATTCTAAACCTCGAGATCGCTCACAATCAAGTCACTGGCAGGCAAACATTGAACACAGACTCATTGACATGACTGAGGGAAATGCAGGCCTAAGACTAAATTATTTACTTGAGGGAAGATGACAAATACTTGCACAAAATAAAATAACTTCAACACGCCGCTGCTGCTTCATGAACATGAATCCGCTGTTGTGCGCCTTTGCTAAGGAATACCTTCGTCGTTCGATAAAAGTGACATTGGATGATTATCATTCGTCGAACGATTCCCTCCGTCACTCTCACTCACCAGAAAATCGTTCAAACGAATGATAAACATCCAGTCCGACTTACATCGAGAAACGGAGGCCAGCTTGATAATACGAAGCAGGCCGTTGTGGAGGTAATACTCGGCCATGTGCACATGTGAACATGTTTCTTGCGGCCACATTGGGATGATACTTAGATCTGTGCAATGAGATCGTATCAAATTTGAAATTAGCGAAGTAACCTCCTCTTACAAATTTTTTCTTCTCAATGAAATCTAAAAAAATAGTGACAAGTGCTGGCGGCATAGTATGTCCCATTTTCAAGGGAATAAAGAGTAGTATAGAGATTGTAGAGACGACATTCAARAGAGTATAAAGAATGCAAAGAAAATGTGGTATAGAGAACGTCAGGAATGCAGTRTAGAGAATGTAAAGAATGCAARGTATGCAAACCCAGCATTTCAAAGKGGATGTGAAGACGAGAAAGTCCTATCCAAAGAATAGAGAACYCTAACAAAATAACAAAACAGAAAGGTCCATGAGATCAATCCTCAGGGGATCCTTTTCCATGAAATTTCATTAGACATTAAACTGAACAGGGTAACTTGTATGGCCTACCAGCTAGTCCGGTCATATCACAAACCTTACKCACTCCACTCCATAGGGTTTAAGATATTGGAGGGTCTTCAAGGAACACATTGAAGCTGGGATTGAGGTTTCTTCATCTGCTAGAATTTTCAAAGCGTAGGGTGCAGAGGAAGAAACCCTRAGAGTATGCTGGGACCTCAATACTACAAACAAGTCAATTAAAGCAAAGAATTGGAATAGTGTTTGTTCGTTTCTCAACCTGCAAGAACTAAGCCACAGAAAAACTGAAGCCCGGGAGCTGAAGGTGCAGTCACACAATATAGAAAGATTAGCAAGAGACACACGATTTGCAAGAGAAACTTACTTGGCAACCAAGGCATTGCTCCATGCCACCTAACATATATASTGCTTGTAATGCGTGACAGAAGTGGCGGAAGATTCTTTGAAAACGGCATTCCATGTCTTCCCGATTGGACCGGAATCACACAGGGTAAAACTATTCCTATGATTTCCACAGAGCTTCCTAATCATCTTCTCGACAATGCATCCAAGAAATCAAGATGCTACAACCGTAAGCAAGCAGAGAAAACCTAATTGCTCGGCGTGAGAGCCCATTCAAAGTCGAGCTAAAATTCGCCGATGTCACACTATCCATGAACAATGAGCAGCAGATGATTAGCTCAATCTTGGACAATGTAACTCGAACTGACTGTGACCTACGAAAACTGAATACATAGCAAACAACAGTCCAWTAGCGAAGAATCACTCGATGAAGCTTCGATCAAACAAGCCGCTTTGAATGCAAATCTAAATGCATCCAAGGCAGCGTGTTCAGTCGAAGCAGCGTCAAGATGTGCTGGCAATGCACCGAAACCTTCACAGCGGCAACTCCACCAACTGAGAACGCTCCGGAGTCCAGACAMACTTGCGGCATGGTTGAGTTCGTACCGTGAGTACCCGTTCCAATGTTGTGTCTACAGTGGGTATTTTAACGCTTTCAGGAGTACGTTTCACCAAAAATTACTCCAAAACTGCCATTTCTAGTGTAAAGTGCTACTGTACAATGAAATAAATAACTTTTTCTAGCGGACCCAATAGTAGTATCCTGCATTAAACTTGCAAGAGAATTTGTGGAAAAATATTCAAAAAATTTGACGTAGCACAGTAAAAGATACTCCCTCCACCCCAAAATGATCTTCCTGTTAGACCAAATCTTATGGATTAAGGATAAAAATAACTTTTTAAAGACTCAATTACAAATATTTCTACAAATAAATTCATTTGTATACATGGAGATTCATGAATTCCATCTACACCAATAACTAATTCAAAAGTAATGCATTCGTGTACAATAACAATGCATATTTATATAGTGTGGAATGTCAAGAAATTAGTAAGGGGCAACCTAATTTCACTATTGAGTGTAGTAGGAAGGTCTTTGGGGGGCACTAAACAACAATACTAGATTTAAGTGACTTAAAACCACTTTTCTATCCAATATTTTATGTGCAATTTAATGTTAGGCAACTACAATGACATTAAAGATTGTAGCAAGCATGAGTTCAAAACTTTCAAGTTTTAAAGATATCATCAATCTTTGATATTTTAACCCCTAAATGGTTTTGACTATGTTTTCACCAAAACCGCGTCAAAAATCAAAACTGCCATTTCTAATACAAGTACCAAAGTTTAGAAAAAAAACATTTTTTGGCATATGTAACCGTAGGATCTTGCAGTAGACTGGTTTGAAAAGATGTGGAAAAAATTTCCAAAAACGTCATAATTTTTCACCATGTAGAATGCAAGATTTTAGCGTTAGAGTGGGCAAAAATCATATTTTTGGCCTTGCAAAAAAACGAGCAGCTGAACTTACCATAAGGTCACATTTGTATGATAAAATGTCCAAAATGGTGGTTACTCTTTGGATTCATTCTTCAAGGCAAGTTGGTTACATTCTTGATAATTTTCAAATCATTTGGATTTAGTGTGCTCTATGCCATTGCCACACGCAAAATCAAAGTAAAAGTAATTTTCTAATTTTTTAAAACAAAAAATAACTCATAAATCAATAACTTTCACACCGTAGGTAGGAACGCCACAAAACAAAGCCCATACACCCCTCCTCGCTGAGGCCTTTCCAACATAACCAAGCACACCACTGGGGGACACACGGTCCGAGAGATCTCAACGTAACAAACAAACAAACAAAACAAACAAACAAACAGCCTAACTTAAAGGATAGACTAGTGTGCCCTGTGCCGTTGCCACAGGCAAAATTAAAGTAAAAGTAATTTTCTAATTTTTGGATGCATTAAAAACTTCAAACTTCAATAAATTTCACCCCGTAGGTCGGAACAACACAAAACCAAGCCCGTGCACCCCTCCTCGCCGAGAGCTTTCCGACGGTACCAAGCACACCACCAGGGGACGCACGGTCCGGGAGATCTCAACGTAACAAACAAACAAAACAAACAAAACAAAACGAAACAAACAAACAAACAAACAAACAAACAACCTGATTTAAAGGATAGATTGTACAACATATAGGAAAAAATACTAAGTAGAAAGATGTGGAAAATGACTCAAAATACTAGATTGTAAAAAATTTATTTATGGGATTGAAAAATGCCAATTGCAGTGGTTAAAATGTTATAATAAACATTGTTTTTATTTTTTTCCAAAAACATTATAAATTGAATTCAATAATGAATTTCAAACCTTTTGTAGAATAGAGATTCTATAGCTACATGTAATCTACCCCAAACTAAAACTCCACACAACTTTTGACTCGATGATCAAAATCGAATGATTCAAAGCTTTCCACTTAAATATAACTCTAAAAAACCAATTTCAATTTTTTATTTAAAATAAAAAGTAATCTTTAAATATCAGTGAACACGTGAATGAGTGAATTACCTTGTCCATGCCAAAATGGGCATTGGAGAACGGAAGGTGTTCAAAGTGAGCTGGGAAAAAAAAAGGGAAATAGGCAGTAGTTGCATTTGAAGTACATGATGAAACACTGTCAAAATGTCAAGAAAATTTCTAATCACAAAACAAACAGAGGTAGCAACCCAACAAGCACAGTAGCTAATCACTTGAAAAACCGGTTGAATATGGAAAAGGAAGGATTATGTCCGGTATTTAAACCTCAAAAATTCCCTCCAACAATACAGTATTTCCCCGAAACTGAAGAAGCGACGAATCTTCTCGAATCTTCTGGGGAAGGGCGAAAGAACACGAAGGCGATAAAAACGGCCAACCTTAAAAGCATTCAAGCGAAGCAACGACTATAATGGCAACAGTTTTTACATTTGGTCGCAATTGGCCTCATTACAGTACCAACTCCCCTTCCCCAAACTTTCGGGACTCTCGATCACTCGGCGGAGAACTAATTAAACGGCGGGACGGATCACATGGCTGGGCTTGATTGGGTCGCTTGTCTGTACCTGCGCTCGTGATGTGCACTTCCGAGTTCTTCTCAGAAATAGGCGAAGCCTTCGGCTGAAATCGCGTCCTCGATTGCAGCGCTCCGAGTGCCCACAGTTTCCACAGTACCGGGATCAGTACAGTACGGAGTTGCACTGCTGGATCACCCTATTCAGGATGTGACGTGCAACAAAGGACGGGGGGAAGTACCACGGACGAATCATCTATATATGTGTCTGCTGGGCGCACTGTTCGTTTTGTCATTTGCTGCGCAAAAGACTTCACTTGACTGCAGGGAGTGCAGTCACTGATCGAGTGCATGCCCGGGATCTGCACTCACTGGTTAGTATTCTCACCCATTCGCTTCAATCGCTTGTAGTCTGTGTGTAAGCTCAGGAATGTGGAACTTGTATGTGAGTAAGAGGAATTTGGAACTTGTATGTGAGTAAGAGGAATGTGGAACTTGGAACCGGACATGAGCTGCATTTGTCATGGGCTTAATTTTCGGTGTTGAGAGTCGAAGAATGTATTCCGAGCTCATGAAACTAGCTAAGTCTGTAGTAATCCGTCGTCTCATCGGGTGCTTGACGAAGGCTTGCAGTCTGGGTGCGGTCTTCTTCTCTGCAGCAATTGATGGGACTCACGGACCCTTTGTTTCAAAACAACAACTAGCAAGCAATCGTAACTCTGTGTGTAACTCGATCTTGGCACTCGGAGAATGTGAGTATTTCAGAGCGCCAAGTATGTGACTTTAGGACTGATATAGATCTTAGACGATCGACATTTCATAGGGTGGGCGACTGACTTACAAATTCTGAATGAAGTCGATGTTGTACGTATGAGAGCTGGGGATCATCTGTGCAATAAATTGTGCCAGAATGAACTGTGGTGTCGATCTTGAAAGACATGGATTCATGGATATCGAGATGAAACATTGTCAGTGCAGACGAAGTATACGTAGGAGTGCTGTGTTCATGAAATTCAGACCATTGTATATTAAAGGCACTTCTGTTGCTATTTTTTGTTGCAGTCGTTTCACTCTCCTTCACTCATTAGCTATGTTTGACTAGAAAGAGCGACGTTTTGAGATACATGTTGGTTGGTTGGTTGGTTACGGCAGGTTAGCGGCACCTCAGGGTCGTCTCCATGGCGAGCCTCGTTTGCTTCCTGATGGTGTTTCTCTTCGTCTGCGTGCAATGGCAGCAAGTCCACTGTGGTTAAAGGGGAATTTTAAGAATGTACTCAGTCACCAACTTACTCAGTATGTACTGTACAATCTACCTCCTGGTCTCAACTACAAAATGCTCACAGGAGTTGATAAAAAGATGCCAAAACCTATGCACATACATACAATGCACCAATGAAGCAACTTCAAACATGTAGCCAAAATTGAAACTGCACTATACTAGCTAAATGAAATTGATCGTATTTCACAAATACGCCACCGCAGATGCCGACACAATGCCCTGGCCAGTGCTCATGTCCGCTCCCAGCGCCCACCACAACTGCGACGGTGGGGCATCCTTGAGGTTGCAAATCTCCACCGTGTTCAACGGAGTGTTGTACCGTTGAAAGCTCTTCGAATTAGCGCCCCCGATGATGTACAAGTTGCTGCCCACGCTCTCACAGGCGAAGCCAAATCGTGAGTTGCTGTGGCAGCTGTGGCCCAGCTGGTTCCATGTGTTGGAATCCTTCTTGTATGCCATGATTCTTCTCTGCTGCATGCATATGAGCTCTCCGTTTACAACTGCACTCGGTTCCATCACCTGAAATCACTCATCCACAGGCAACAGGACCACTCAGATACTTGGAATTTCGATCACAAAACACAAACATTGTCACTAGAGGCCATACATTCGTTAAAGTGGCGGAGTTCAAAGCACCAAAAATGTTTCCTGCAACTGCTCAAAACTCGGCAAACTAGAATCTTGGAGTGCCTAGACCATTGAAAAGTAGGACTTTCCAGTACTCGGGTGCAGTTTCAGGTGGCCAACTTAAATGTTGAACTTTGAAATCTAGGTTCAATTGCTTTTCAGTGGGGTAACTTAAAACTGCTCTAGTTTCAGTCAGGTAACTCAAAACTACTCTGCCTGCAGTCAGCCTTTAGTATACCTGCCAATTTTGACATGACAGTCCACCAATTTTACAAATTTGAAGYCACTRYYCGCTAMGATTTTCTTCTCKAAGCTTAACTTTTGAGATAGGAACAGCACTGGCAACTTGCAAAAGCCAATTGCATGTGAACGTTTCAAGGCAGTTTCAGTGAATGTTGTTAGACTTTGAAAAAAATTCAGTTTGCGTTGGGAATTACTAAATATGTAGTCACAGACAAAAAATCCAGAGAAGTCGAAATAAGCTGAGGTGTGAGTTATAATTACCTTGTTGTCATCAAGGCACATGTTACGGACGCAGCGCCACGAGTTGGTTTCGACATCATAGACCTCGGCAGACCTCTTCTGATTGTTGGCATAGTAATACCACTCATACTCCCCAGCAATGACCCAAAACTGGCCATCCAGGGCCACTCCTTGACAACTCGACCTCACAGCTCCCATGCTGGCAATCGTCTGCCACGTATCGCTCTCTGGGTCATAAACTTCCGCGGAGTCCAGAAACTTGGTGTTCCCTTGGCCTCCCGCTACGTACACTTTGCCTCCTACCACTGCTGCTGCTGCCCAGCTTCTGGGTGTGCTCATGTTTGCGCCTTTGGACCACTTGTTCCTGAGCGCATCGTATATTACCACGTCACTGCAAACCACAGCTGCAACATGCAAACAATCGTGTCGATTTCAATTTCCAATTTTAATCGCTTTTGCAGCTMTGGTGGATTACATCGTGGGTGACATCAAACAATGCATGACAATCTTGATAAGCTACATCAACCAACCCTCTTGCAAAAGAATCTAAATTTCTTTGCCGCATTCCCGTCAAAGCTTTGCTAATATCTGCAGTTTTGTTCTCCGCAATACATCCTTGCACTCTACATCCACTCTTCATGCACTCTACAATGCCTGAAACACTTCCCTACGGTAAACAATGGAGAGAAGTAGCCTCCACACTCCTCGGGTACATTCACAGCAAAGGAATATCTAAACCTGGAGAGGGATAACTTAAACCCCACTAAGGCGATTTGAGACAATCATTTTTAATCGGATATACACCAATCCTACATTTCAGGGCTGGCAGGTTTTAGGAGGGCAACAAAAAAAAATCCATCATAGCAATTGGGAGATTTCAGCACTTGAATGCTACACTTTGGCCAAAATAACAAACATGAGATTTGAGACTGTGAGGTGTAAGAGAAGAAAACATGAGGCATAAGGTTTGAGGAGCACCTGGCGAATACTGGGATGAAGTAGGACTCATTTGCGACCGGGTGCCACCAATGAGGAGGATCCTATGCCCGAGTCCAACGCAAGCAAACCCCTGCCATTGTTGGCCGACTTTCGAACGACCAGGTGTGGGAGGCAGAATGAACCACTTGGCAGCAATGGGGTCGTATGCGTGGAATGGAGTTCCTTCGGGCGCCTCTGCGAGTATGTATATCCATCCTTCCGCAACGCCATTCTGCAAAACCACTTCAAAACTTGAGAGCTCTTGCAAAATAAAAGCACAAAATTCAATCACTGTCCATATTCGGCAATTACACGGACAAGTGCACATGTACGCGTCTAAGTAAGAGCCTTGTTGACAACTCACTAAAATTTCGTAACTTGGAATACTCACAGAACTTTGCAACCGACCTTTGTAACTCTGTTCTGTCGTTAGGACAGACATACCCAGTTCAATACTCMCTGTCAACTCTCACTATCTCACTCTCTGTTGTGTCATCACATTAYTAAGTCGCATGCATATGAGATAACACGGACTTCAACAATTGTAGAGCGGATTCTCGATCACCATTCGAGCTCCAACTGCTTTCTGACCCTATCCTGTATTGGACTATTGGTACATTTCGGCGTTAACTTTAGAAGGATATAAGATTTAATATTCTATAAGAGCACACTCAACCTGGTCAATGAAACTTCAACTCTAATCAAGTGCATTGATGAGCACCATGATGAGGATGATGTAGGGTTTAATATCTTACAAAGAGCACAATCAACCTCGCTAATGAAACTACTGCGGGGACAAATGACTCCCTTGCAGAGSTGGACAATTGTCAAACCAGAAGTGTACACAACATGAAATATCTCACTGAGAGATCTAAGGATAGGCAACTACAGAGTGCGAGTTGAGATGATGCAAAGGGGAAAATTGAGATCGCAGAGAAAATTGACATCGAATTCGGGTTACTAACCTTCCGACGCAACGACGCCATTTCCTGCTGCTCCGCCACCCGCTTCCAAGAAGAGCACACCACGCGCGCCATCGCCAGGCTGTAGCGCGGCAAACGCGCAAACACGAGCGTCATCATGTCGTCTGGCAGGGCCAGGATGGGCGCACTCTGCTCCTCGACGTCCATTCTCTGCAGCAACGGTCGGCTGCCTCGCCTCTCAGACATGTACTCGGAGACATGGTCGCCYGCAGCTTTCAATTCTCCACTCTCGCCATCGATCTCCTTGCCGTTCTCCYTCACCTTTTGAATGGGATCGAGCCCTGGGGCAACACTGGGATCAGGCCGTGAAGTCTTCGGTGTAYAACCTCTACTCACCCCCGTCGACGATGCCCCCATCATTCCCATTACTCGAATCCCAGAATTTCCTCAAACCCAGAAACTGTTTGGAGAGGAGAGGAAAATTCCGAGTCTGCTCGATCCGTCGGCAGCCTGGAATTGAGATGAGCAAAGTTGGCGTTGACTCCTCTTTTTCATTGAAAATCACCAAGTAAAAAAATTTACTTCAAGTAAATATAATAAAGTATACCCCCCTCCCCTCCTTTTATTTTTGAAGTTTTGTCACTAGTATAGTTTGTGTTGAGAAGTGACACCAATTCTTGTAGTGTTTGAAAAGGCTTATGCATCCTACAAAGTGAGTGATTGGAGTAATTGAAGTTTCTTTAAGAACCAATCTCAATCCAAGGGGGATCATTATTAAGGTTTGAAAATCCCTTGCATTTTTTTATACAAATAGCCCAAGTGTAAATTTATCTCATCATCTTGTAASTTGCAAACTTGCATAGAATCACTTCAAATGAATCACAAATATGAATTGATATTGTTCTTCTATTTCAACGTAAGTGATGAATTAGCTACAAAATTGCTAGATAGTTTATTCTTAGAAAAAATAGATTAAAATATGCAATCTTTTAAAGTTTGTGAGGCAATGCAAATTACTAACTTTGCAACTTGGAATGGTCACAAAGAAATAGGAAAATGTTACTTCTGTTTTTTACACATGTGTAATCTAGCTTTTCCATCAATCTTGTTCAATGCTTTTAATGTCCCATTCTTCTTAGTTTGAATTCTAGATAAACCAGTTTAATTTGGATTTCAGATAAATTAGTTTAGTTTGAAACAAATCAAGGTAATTCTACTAACAATTGAAAATAGTATACAGAGGTTCTCCTACAATGATTTTAATAAAATTTGTTAGACATTTCCTATGTACTTAGTACACAATTCATTAACAATATTGATTGTATTTAATACTTTTTTAGTGGGCTAGATCATATTAATTAGACTTTTTGTATGAATTTTTTTGTACATTGACTTTGATCAATGTGTACAACTCATAATAAGAGCACTTGCAAGAATTTTCACATTCTTTCTTTGGGATGGGCATATGACATAGACGGCTTCTAAAGGAATAATTAACATCATGATAGAGAAGAATGAGGAATTTGGAAGCAAGGCAAATAAACATATTGACAACTAAAGAGCTTTGATGGAAAAATATTCGAAGTTGAAGAAGCAGCAATGTTCCAATCTCATATGATAAAGGATTTTATAGAAATGGAAACACAACAAGGAAGTGACTTTGATGCTCCACATGGGTCTATTTTTACTTTGACAAGAGTCTCAAGTAAAATCTTGTCTAAGGTGATTGAGTATTGCAACTATCACTTCCAAAGCCAACGAATTGCTCTCACAAAGCAAGTGACTATTGAAGAAGACATATTGGCATGGAATGCAAAATAATTTTGTGAAGGTAGATTTGGAGGTTTTATACAACCTATTGTTGGTATGAGGCTTTTGATGTTTACATTGATTTCATTGAAATTGTAAGCTCCATTGACATTGGCACAATCTTAAATAGTGCTTAGAACATAATATATATTGAAATTGCAAAAGCCTTCTCGTAATTTTTAACACAATTAAAAGGCACCTATTTTGCATTGGTTTAATATTTTTCCTATGTCAGTTTGCATGATGCAATTATGCATCCAACTACTTGGATATCGAGGGCTTGATGATTTTAACCTCAAAAAGCATTTACAATCTCAAAGGAAATGGAAGATCACCAATGGAGGTTTGTAAGACTTTCTATATGCATGAAGATGTAATTTCAATGGAGTCCAAACATATTGCAAAGTGGGGAAGATGCTTTAGTGCCTTTGACAAGTTAAGTGAGGAGACCAAGGTACAGACTTAGACTACAAAAATGCAATAAAAGCAAACTTAGGAATATCCATTAAAAGCTACACAATGGATTACATGTATTTTGCAAGTTAGTAATTCTAACATCTCCCTCAAATAGTTCATCTAGTATAGTACATACTTAGTCTTTTGACAATGTATAGGCTCTTGAGAATTAGATTGATAGATTGTTCTTAAGAGTCAAATGAAAAGAGAAGAATAAGCACTGTTCCTATGTGAAGGACTATAAATTCAACAAATAAGTTTTCAAAGTTAAAAACTTCAAACTAAGTTGGTAGGAGAGCAGAAACTTGTTAAGTATAGGATGCATGATGATGTGGTCCATGTTATGTCAATAAAATTTACTATACCAACAAAAGACACCTTTTGCATTCTTGAATTGAAAATTATTTTTGTACGGCATGTCCCTTGTACTATTAATAGAATATTTTGCCAACTTACAGCCATAGTTTTTGAATTATCGAAAACGTTCATCACAAGGCTCAAGAGGATCAGGTGGAGGAGGAAGGCCATCAGTTGCCAGAACTTTGACATATTCATCCACGTAAACTTTTCCTGTATCTTTGTCTCTYGCTACCCGCAACATTTTGGTTGCCTCTTCTTCAGTGAAAGGGTTAACTCCTCGAGTTCTCATTATTTTCTGTGAAGGCATGGAGTGATCAATTAAATGTTAGTAGCCTTGAAATGAGGTTGCTAATGTAAAGCTTCTGTACATAAAAGTAGTATTGAAATTCACGACATTGATTTGTCATATTAGCGAGGGTGCAAAAATAGTGTTGCAGTGAACACCTAACGAAGTATATATAGTATACTAATTTGCCATTGCAAAATTTATTTATTTTTGTGGAAACTGGTACAATACAAAAATGTTTCACCCTTCGCTGATTTAATTACCGGTATTTTATTTTACAACTAGTGTGGTTTTGATAAATTAGTGTCACATGCACTAATAGGATAAATTAGTGTACACGTACACTAAGCAACACCCCATCTACAGGACTATACTTTGAACGTTTCAAAGTAATGTGGCGCACAAGGAAATTGCAAGCTAATCTGCTACTTTCACGGTCAAGAGGGTTAACATTGAAATTGAAATTACAAATTTTATTATCGTGTCCTGTATTTATTAGAAAATTCGATTCTCTTACTTTGAGTTCATTTGCGTCCATCTCGTTCTCTCCCTTGCTTATTGTCTGAATTCTCAAACCAATAGAACAGATGTGAGCTTATTGTTGAAATTCCTCCAAGTGTCTAGATAGTGAATTATTTACATCAAAAGCAAAAGTCCGTTGTAAAGTAGGGTGGGTTTYAGTTCTTTCTGCATCTTGAAAATTGCACATATTAAGTAATTAATTAACATAGAAAGTATGCAGTGAAAGGAAGTCATACGCACAAGCATAGCTTCCTTGATTTTTTCTTCGGGGATGCGCTTGAAAGCGTCAGGTTCGTTRAACAAATACTCCATCACACGTTGCTCAAAGTTGTCGTATTGAAAATGACCTCTCGTTGTTTGATTCACTTCCTTGTATCTTGCCTGCAAATGAGCACCAGCAATTGTTCCAGGGTTTTAGTAGGAACCACATTGTGCGGTCATTATTGATAGATTTGCCCTTCAATTGTGTACTTGCTCCTCAGCAAATATTAGGATAATTTTCGCCAAAAWTTTTGAGGAGAGAGTTCTTAAGCAGCTGGTAGGGACAACTCACAGTTGAGTTTGCTAATAACAAACTAATGGCATCTCAATAACTTGCTAAGAACAGCAGTCATCCTTCAATTTATAGTCGTATGAACCCAAATAAGATCTCCTCCCTTAGCCCAACTTAAAAAGATGACCCAGTAATGTCAGCACGATATTGTATGAAGACAACCTACACTGGCAAGGAGTTTCTCGATCTGTTCTTSACTTGGGTTGAAAGCTAATGCTCGCAGTAAGTGAGGAATCTCCCTACAGCACCAAACAACAAGTAATGTATGCAACAATTAATAGTTAAATACAATTAAGCATCACAATCACAGGAAAGGGTTGTCTTCACAATGAACCAGCCACAACAACATMTGCACCGTCAAACCTGAGTTGTAGTCGGCTGGAGAAAGCTGCTTAGCGCGGGCTTTGTCGACAAGGCCCTTCCAGGATCGAGACAACGAGTAAATGTCCACCTGCAAAATCAAAAGTAGCCATTTGTCAAAGAAGGCTTCAAACAGTTCCGAAACTTGCCACTTCAACGGCTCCTTCCGAGWAWGCAAMATCACTTCGATGATCATTAACGAAAACATTAATGCATAATCTAGGAAACCATCATCCCGGATTTCTGAAACACCGCAAATCCAACTGAGTGAAGACTAGCTATTCCATAGAAGAGCTCAGAATTTATCGAAAATAGTTTGATCACGCAAGCACGTACCTTATCGGCATTCTTCAACACAGGTGTGAGCAGACCACCATCCATTGCAACGGCAACAGCAACGTTAATATCTTCGTTGTAGGTAAAACTCTTCCCATCCTTGCAGCAGGCATTCACAACGGGGTGCTTGGCCAAAGCAAGAGCACAAGCCTTCGCTAGAAGTGCTGTCATTGTCACGCCCTTTGACTTGATCTGTTTTTCAACAAAACAGACACAACTACTCAGCGTGGCATATTTCCTAAAATCCCAGTGCCTGACGAGAGCAAGCACTGCCTGCTAATGTTACTATCACCTCTCCCAGGTTTTATAAAATTTCGAAAAGGAGGATCAGCTGAACACTCTTAAAATGCAAATCAGCAAGATTCAGAACCTCGGGACGAGCCGTTCAGAATGCCATGCCTCAAAACAGAGAATCCAGMTACAAAGCGTAACCCTGATTACTTAACAACACCCTTCGATGAAGAAATTGATCAGACAGTTAAAGAGGAAGAAGAAAAATACAGAAAGAGAATCATCACTAACCTTCTTATACAAGGCGTCAAGCGCGTCAGTCGTAATAGTGTAACCAACATGGAACGTTGGAACTGTCAAACTGTCGACCATGTTGCGAGCAACACCAGCCTGCATCGACGTGAACGCTACCGATCCAGCAGGAGCAGGTGCCGCGGCAGGTGCAGGAGCAGCGGCAGCGGCAGCAGTAGCGGGCGCGGGCGCGGCAGCAGATGGGGCGGCAACTGCAGCAGCAGGGGCAGGAGCAGGGGTCTTGCCTGCAGCAGCTTCTACATCAGTAGCAGTGATACGGCCGGAAGGTCCTGAACCAGCAACAGTGCCGAGATCCACGTTGAACTGCTTCGCAAGCTTCTTCGCATAAGGGGTAGCAACAATTCTACCAGACCTTGTAACCTCGGGCTCAGGGGCGACGATGACAGACGCAACAGGGGAAGGAGTGGCAGGTGGAGCTGGAGGAGCAACGGCCTTCTCCTCTACTGGTGAGGGTTTAGCTGCAGCTGCAGGGGCGCCACCCTTGGCCTTGGCTTCCGCAATCTCGTCCTCCGTCTCTGCTAGCAATCCGATGGCAGCTCCCACAGGGGCGGTTTCGCCCTCGGGAATGACAATCTTGGCCAGGAAACCGTCGTAGAAGGTCTCCACGTCCATGTCTGCCTTGTCGGATTCCACCACCACCACACTCTCACCTGAAATCCGGCAAGCCAAGCAAATAAARCCCCCGTTAACAATGCACATCTCTTCTMATTCCCGGTCCATTTTCTTCTTCAATCCCGTCACCCATATCATCCAACTCAAAACACAACCTTGGTCCAATCCCAATGCAACGAATCACAGTAAACCMGTATCAAGCAATCCAAACTCCATTCGCAATGAACGAACCGCACGAAATCCATATCAAGCAATCAAAACCCAATCCCAATGGTACGAAGCACACTAAACCCATAGCAAGTAACCAAAACTACATTCCCAATACCACGAACCACACTACACCCCTACCAAGCAATCGAAATCCAYTCCCAATCCAAAAAACTCGACAATGCTACACTCCCATCAACCAAAATCAGAGAGCAACCCAACGCCATTCCCAATGCGACAAATACTTAAACCCTAGAGTAATGCCCATACCTTTGCTCAGCTTGTCCCCCTCGTTTTTCACCCACGACACAATCTTGCCCTCCGTCATCGTGGAGCTCAATGCCGGCATGAAAATCTCTCGGATCTTTGCCTGCACGACCAAGTTCCCAGCAGCCCTGCTGCGGTGGCTAACCATTGAAGACTGTTTTTAGATTGTCCATCTCGCATAGAAAGTAATTGAGCCCTCAAGTTGCATACTATGCCACTATTGATAATTGTTTGGTATACACTAACTATTACTAGTCTTCTTGTACTACCTTTGAGCCTGTTTGTTTTGGACTTTTGGGGTTGAATACCGCTCTTTTCCAAAATGCCTTACCTTGACAGATTCTTAATCAGCATATTTTTTCATAGAGGTCTTGCTTCATTTTGTGCTCTAGTATAAAAATAAAATTGGGCCTGGGTGTAATTTCACTTACTTGTATTGGCAACAACGTTTTGTGGGACCATGAGTGTTGTAGGAAAATTCTTTAACTTTCTAGGATAGTATATTATCCTCCTAAAGTACTAGCATGCATTTTTTTGGCTACATAGAAATTTTGGGCATGTACGAGTGGCTCGAGATTTCCATATTTTTGGCCCAAATTTTAATAGAAGGTGGAGACAAGAAATATCTTTCATACACACTAAATTTTATGACATTTGGAAATATAAGTTAAAAATCATGGTCTAATATGTTACTGGGCAATCCGGGAAAATTAGAAAAAATCACTTTTTTGATAAATAAACATTTGAAATAGGTTTCCTAGACTAATGTATGTGGAAAGCTTTTAACCCCTTAAGTCCCTTAACTATGTTTTCTCCAAAAACGCTCCAAAACTGCCATTTCTAGTACAAATACCAATTTTTTGGAAAAAAAGATTTCTTGATGCATGTAACCGTAGGATCTTGTATTATGCTTACTTGAAAACATGTTGTAAAAATTTCAGAAATTTTCACCAAGTGGATTGCAAGATATAAGGAGGGTGAATGCATGAAAGACCAATCGGTTTTTGTAGCGTTCACTAGTACTAGTCGGTACTAGCAACCTTTTGGAAAAAAATATTTAAAAATATTTAAAAATATGGGTAATTAGGGTAATACTATAAATATCATGCCACCAAAATTTGAGACCCTCAAAAAATTTAGGTCAAAAGTTATTCACAAAATAGACTAACACATTTTTTGAAGTAAATAGACACTTTGACGTTTTAATTTGTAAAAAATAGGAAATTTTTTTTTTAAAATAAATAAAAATCTTAATTTGGGAGAACTTTATGATAATGAGATTTCACCAAAAGAATGATCTTAAAACCATTTTGAATGTTTAGAAGTGCGCGCGCAAAGGAGCCCTGTTACCACGCATGTAGAGGACATAAATTAATGTTTTTTTTTAATTTCCTTTGGTGGATGCATGTCGTCCTAGTGTGGAAATAGACCACAAAAATTTCAGCTCTAGATCATAAATTTTGGATACTCCCCAAAACTAAAAATCCCTAAACTGCAAAGTGTGACAAATTAGCTAAATTGAAATTTAAATATAAAATGATTTTTTAAAATTTTCTGAAAAATAAAGAACTTGATTTCTATGAAGCTAGACATTTCCAATTAAAATCTCAAGTTAATTCAGTTCATACTTCAAAAGTTATAGTGGATAACAACTCCGCCATTTCAAGTGTGACGCAAAAAACGGTCGGTCTTTCATGCATTCACCCAGCATTCCAATTTTGCTGAAATCATTTTTTTGGCCCTTCAAAAAATAGGGCAGCTGCACTTCACAAGCTCACTTTTCTATGGAAAATGTCCAAAATGTTGGTGCTTTTTTGGATTCTTATTTTTGGACAAGTTTTTCACATTTGTAAATTCTTTTTTAGATTATTTGGAATTGTACAAMATATAGGAAAAAATTAGTAAGTAGACAATAATAGAGGATAATTCAAAACACTAAATTGTAAAGAATTTAATTTTGGAAATGAAAATGCCAATYCCAACGGTAGCAATGTTGTAATAAACAATCTAAATTCTATGTTTTTATTTTTTTACAAAAATATTGAATWTTTAGTAAGATAAAGGACTTTAAAGTTTATTTTAGAATAGGGAATCCATAACTGCCCTCAAACAAAAAAAAAATCATAACTTTCGACTCATTGATCAAATCGGAATGATTCAAAGCTTTCCATGTACATATAACTCTAGAAAACCAATTTCAAATTTTTTAATTATGAAAAAAATGATTTTTTCCAATCTGCCCAGACTTCTCGCCCGAGGAAAAGAGTAACATGTTAGGCCATAAATTTTGACTCATATTTCCAAATGTCATGAAATTTCATGAATATGGAACATATTCTTCATCCCCGCCTTCTTTTAAAATTTCAGCCTAAAATATGTAGATCTCTAGTCACACGTACCTATYCAAAAATTTTATGTAGCCAAAAAATGCATGTTGGTCCTTTAGAGGTTAAATGGTATGTTAGTATGTCACTCATTGATAGAAATTGGAGGTTTTATTTGCACCCAAGAAGATGCTAATGTGATGGAATTTTTTACAAGGTGAAGGGCATAGAATCCAAGTTCTGGCTTTTACGTAATTGATTGGGATGTAAAAAGCTACGAGATAAAAATACATCTGTCTCTTTGCCCCATTTGCTTTCGAATATCTATATTGCTAATTTTTAATGTTGGATTTTCCTTCATGTTATCCTTGGGTAGTAGCTAGGTAGACATTTCTTGGAAGACTAAATTTTTCAAAAAGGACAAGTTAAACTAGGCAGTTGCTAAAGATTCCATGTGAGGCCAAGTGATCTTGTCTTTGAGGCATTGACTTTGTGCACATCTTGTTGTTTGCTTTGAGGTAGCCATGATGACAATGTTTATGAGAATCGATGTGCTTTGTTGTTGCATAGTTGGAGGGTTCCTAGATTTGTTGCTAGATCTGCCTTGGTTTTGGAGGTTGACTTTTGATGGCGATGGGAGGTGTTTGGACCCTTTGTGGTAGGGTTGTCCGGACGTCCAGATGTCCAACATCCGTGGACGCTACCCCCGGACATCCGGTAACATTCGTCTGTGGCCATCCGCCTAGCCTAAGCTTGTTCTCATTGTCGTCCGTCATATTGGCCCGTCCACGTCCGCATCATGATCTGCCCATTCTCGTTGTCGTCCGTTGCATTTGGCGGGCGGTGTCGGGTGAGAGGAGCGCGTTTTGGGAATACGTGGAGTATCTGGCTGCAACTGGGAATAGTTTGCTAGAAAGTTCAGTCGAATCATCGGTCTTCAATCTTCAATCTTCAAACTTCAAACTTCAATCATGTCCCCGTTGGACGTTGGCCTATCATGTGGTGGTTGTAAAGGGCCAAGTAAGGATGTGTAATAAGAAATAAGGTCTGGGACGGGTAAAATGGGACAGCCAACACGAGTGACCGTCCGGATGATGGGATCCTAAACTTCAAACCACCCATAGCTCTTAATTTGTAAGAATAATATATCCAGTTTTAATTTGGTTGAAGAGAAATTGAGAGCGCCACTTATGCACTTGAAATATGGAAGCAATGTCAATTCCTTTGTTCATGAGTAGCTAGTTGCCTTCACTACATTCAAAAATATTTAAGGATCAAAACCTTGCTATGGTAATTTGATTTTCTTGTTGTTCTCCTACTAGGAATTCCCTTCAGCCAAGTTTACTTTTAACAATGGTTGCAGATGTGAATTAAGTTGTCTTGCAAGGTATATTATTCCTTGATTAATTTTTGCCTTGTTTTGTAGGTGCTCACTTGATATATAATTATGTTTGAAATTCTCATTGCATTATTAAGTATCTAATCTATACAATTACTTGAATTACATTTGCTACAAGCACAATGCTACCCTTTGCAATTTTAATTGGGAATGTTGGGGTTTTGATTTCATTTGTTTTGGATACTATGAATGTGCAATGTGTTGAAAAGCACGTACGATTTGAAGTGGTCAAGAAGATTGATGGATGTGTTCATTGTGAAAACTTCTTGATGATTGAGCAATTTAGATGTGATTGAATAATTTAAATTTACAGTTTGAATTGGTTGCTCACAACAATAGGACTGACTTGTTGTGGTCTTAGGTTGGGACACACGGCCTTAGGTGAAGTTCTATGGTCATAGAGTTGATTGCTTGGTTTTAGTTCTTAATTCACATCCTTAGGGTTTCAATCCACGGTTTTAGGTCCACTGACACGATTATAGGGCTGATCCCCACGGTTATAGGGTGTTTATCTTGTATGGTTTTGGATTTTTTTTAAATGGTTTTAGGTTTATACTTTGAGCAAACCTAATAATTGGTCTTTTGTTTTATTGTATGTAGGAACTAGCTCTATAAAATTTGGAAAAGTTCACCAAAAGCAAAACAAATAAGAAAAATTGACCTTGGATACAAATTCTAAATTTCATACTTTTTGCACCAATGAGAAACTGTGTAGAATATTGAATTGCTAGGCATTTATGCATAACACATGATAGTTATAAATTGATTGGACTATTTGACCAACACATAAAAATCATATATTTAACAAATTATGTGTACTATTTTAAAAACATTATTTTGTAATGATTAGGTCCTAGAGCATTCATTGCATGTGAAAATTTGACCAAACCTGTAATATTTGACCACCTTGTGAAATACTAGGTAGGACTGGGACTTCATACATTGTGTCTCATATATAAGTAATGACAAAGAATAAAATTCACATACCTAGGAATAAGAGTGTCAATATACTAAAAAGTCCCAAAATATATATATACTTGATTAAAATGTATGATTCTATTTAAAAAGTGACATTAGCCACATGAACGTTAGATTGTATATAAGCTTTTTCCTATAAGAATCCCTATACTATTGTTTTCCTTGGTTTTGTGAGAAAAGACAAAGCCAAGACTACACCACATCACATTGGGATAAAAACATATGATTTTGTTTTTTAAAGTGCAACTACATCATGCTTTTATATTTTATTCACGTTTCAAATTATGAAAACAATTACAATAGTTTGATATTATTACAAATTCCATGTACTCAAAATATTTACAACTTGTTGGTTCATTCCACTCCATACACTTGCAATTAACAATTTTGATTATTTTGATTATTTAGAGTACAAAAGGGTCATATTTTGTTTTTTGTTTATATTTTAAAGGTGTACAAAGACACAATAAGTTGTGTATTTAATGAAGCAATTCATTTTAAAGAAATTTTACGTTGAACACAACATTAAAAAGTCTAATAATTATTGTCAAGGACGTTAACCCCTCACCGCCCAGGAGGACCAATTGTGTCCACTGTGAATTAAAAAACGTCTTTCAACACGGCCCTAGGGGAAGAATTTGTTAGTGACGATTACAATTAAAGTGGGGCCCGATGTTAGGGACAGGGCAACGCAATTGGTAGGAAGACATGGCATGCAATCTGTAAAAGGTAGGGCTCAAATTGGACAAAGGTGAAAAATCGGACATGGTGGTTTGTCCTGGATTTCCGGATTTTGACCACCGTTAGCCGGTCTCAGATTGTTGGAACTTAGGAAGAGGAGAGAGTCGGGGAGGGAATGCAGTACTAAAGGAAGGAGATTTTGAATGTAACCATAATTGCAATTCAAGTGGAGCAATGGTCTTGTTGCAATCACGTAGTAGTGAATTTCCTGAACACAATTTCTTGTGAGCTCGTAGCCCTTGTGGATCATCCTCCAAAATTTTGCTTAAGATCGTAGTTTCTATCAAATTGTGCTGCAGGTACCCAAATTCTTGAGCGCATTGGGTATTTACTTGTGCGCCGGTGCTTGTTTTGGAGTTGTTTTGTTCTCTTATCAGGATTATCCGTTGTTGTCGATCCTTCTGTGTCAATGTCATCCCTCGCTTGTTGCAGTGACTGGCATTAGTCGGTCACTTGCGTAAGCCAAAACCGGTACTTTCGGCGGACAACCCTGACTCCTTGTACATGCAGAGTCAAATTACAATGAATGAACTTTGCCGCTAGCTGTGCAATTTTGACCAATCACTGATCACACCTCTGCGGAGATACCCAACAATTTTGAGGACTAGCCATCAATTACTGCGGGTTTTTGAAATCACAAAGTACCACCGAGTGCGGCCAACCACTGCGACTTTTCATTTCTTCATCGAGATCTGTGCCAAATTGATCAAAATCAAAACGGTGGAAACCCGATTGGACAAAACTTCAAGCCTCGCTTGGAAGGCATTCACCAATCTGTGCGGTGAAGCTCCCCAATTCCATTCGAATTTCATGCTACAAGCCAATTTTTGCTAGGGCTCCCAAAACCATCATCATAGCAGGTTTGACCGTGGGCGGTGAGGGGTTAATAAAACTTACACTTCATAATCTTTTGCCAAAATATAAATTACGTAATTTTATTCTAGTTATCCTTGTAATTCTTCAAAGTGAAAATAAATATGAAAATGAAAAGACATATGAGAGTATGATTAGTTCAATAAAGCCAATGTTGTACGTAAAACTAATTAATGAAAATAATTAAGATTATGCACCACATAGTCATATGCTCATATACTAAAGAAGCTTCATATTTTTGGAAAAAAATCAAAAGAATTCAAAGTTCTAGTATTGACATGAAGGTAATTCATAGAAATTAATTGTGTTTAAGATGATGAATTAAAGACATAATTAAGGGTGATCTTGCCTTCTTCACCTCCGAAAACCTCTTTAAAGAATGGAGATGTGGCGTTTTGGGGTTGGCTTCCGGAAAGCCCTTGTCGGAAGAATATTTTTGTTCTACGAAATCTTCCTTGCGTCTGTTCTTCTACTTTAGAGGTGGAAATGGGCATGAACTCATGAAGAATGATTTACAAGTAAAAGTTTTCATCTACCTTCGTTGTTGCCAATTTTATGGTCATCTTTGGTGGAGCTTGTAGTGGCACGAGCTGTTGTGCATAGTCTTCATTGGAGCTTTGGGTGGCTACAAAATCGCTTGGTGCAGATCAAATCTTGTTCCGCTAGAGAGTGAACTAGCTCATACTTTTGTGATGCATGTCTTCAAGGCGCAATGCTTGCTTCTACCAAACTAACAACACTTGAACAAAGAAGGTGAGTGAACAAATTTGGGAATTTTATTCTTTGTGGCATTAAACGTTTTTGGGACCTTTTAGAAGACTGCGAGTTTCCGGCTATGGGAATGCTTTGGGAATTTTGGGAACTCTACCACGTAGGTAGTTTGACATGTCACAGAGACTGCCACGTCAGATAAAACCAATTAATTAATTAATTAAAATTAATTATTAAATATTTAAATATTTTTTCAAATCAGTTTTCAATTTCTTTATACTTTCTAAGATTTCTGAATTTTTTTTTGTCAAAATTCAAAATTTCAAACCAGCAGTTGTTGGTTCTTTGCGGATGGAACAGTTTTGGGGAACAGTTTTCAGTCTCTTGCGGAGCTGAAAAAACATCTAATGTTTCTTATGAATTTCTTTTGCATGTTTGAAATTGTGGGTTTCCGGTATTTATATGGAAAAATGCTTGTTGCACATTCTTTGTGCTTGCTTTTTCAAAATAGCCAAATTCCTAACCTAAAGCACACTGATGTGCTTTTTGTTGCACATTTGATGTGATTGTACGTTTGGAATAACTCCTTCTCAATATCAACAACTTTTAATTTAAATTACTCATTTTTGAGAGCAGTCTCTCACGGGTCTCTGTTTTGGTACATCAACATGCCATTTGTGATTTCCTTGTTCAATTTGAAGGATGGTGTTTAGTTTCAGTGGTCGTAAGAATTGAAATAAAAAATTATTAAGGCTTTGAGGGCTTGAGGCCAATGTTTGAAAATGGGGGAATAATTTGTTTTCGATACCTTCTATATATGAAAGAGACCACACCATAAATCCTTATTGCTACTACAAATTAAGACAATTCATCCTCTCCAGTTTCAATTGAACAGGAGATGCATAATACTTGATAGCGGTTGAAAGTTAAGTGCGGATATGTCTCTTCATACCAATTACAGAAAGTTAATTAAGGATACTTTTGTAACAAAATTTTCCATGCCAATCTCATGACTTTAGGTTGTTGCTTTCAAATTCTGCATTTTCATTTTTCCATATGTTTAGTATTTGCTCGATTCCGTTCCCTTGCCAAATTGAATCTTTTCATGTGAGCAACAAAGGTGTATCTTAAATTCTTCAAATTTTTAATTCACATACCATATGAGAGGCTCAATTCAACAACTTTAAAACATGTCACTTCAACAATAATATTAAGAATTTTGCTATGAAAAAAGGGTCATGTTCATTACTTGTACGCTACCACCTTTTTTGTCATTCTAGCTCAGAGTAAAAAATATGCTGAGTATTATTACACTAGATAAAGGCGATCTTCTGTACTTAATGATATTTGTTAAAATAGTTGATGTATATGGATTCTGCAAATTCTATGAGGCCTCTACTCGGGCAACCCCAATTATCACAAGTAACACAAAGAATGCGTCCTTGTACCCCCTACATTCTGGCATTAGAAGAACCTAGGGGTACAAGGACGCATTCTTTGTGTTACTTGTGATAAAGTCACGGAAGGAATCGGAAAATGAATGTCAAATCCGGTGTTGGCATTACAAATCAAAATTTAAAAAATTAAAAAATTTAAAAAATTTAAAAATTTAAAAAATTTAAAAATTTAAAAAATTTAAAAATTTAAAAAATTTAAAATTTAAATTTTAAAATTTGTGTTCCCCCTTCCACCTCCTATAATCTTCAGAAGGTAATAGGATGGACAATCAATATGGGATTTTAACCGTATATATATTTAGTATACATATTCAGTGTATGTATTATGTACACGTATTTTGTATACGTATTAAGTATACATATACGAGTGGGACGACTGGAAGCTTGGATTTGGGAGGGGGGTATTTTTAATTTTGATCCAATGGCTAGAAAGGTTTTAGTTTTTGTTTAAAATTAGATCCACGGTTGTCAGTAAATGCTAGGGAGGGATGTCAAGATGGGGAGCCATCTTTTTAGTGCATAGCAGTCACTTAAGAATTGCATCTTCTGATTTTGATGCAACATCTATATGTCCAAATTTTTCTTCATGAGTACAAGGTTTTGCTCTTGCATATCTTGTATGGAATCTTGGAATGACTTCAGTTTCTTCCTCTTTTGTTTTGTCTTTTGATTGGCAATATTCTTTATACTCAAAAAATTTAATGAAAAAATGAAACAATGTAAATAAGTTTAATAGAAACAAATCAATTCAATCAAKAAACAAATGGGGAGTATATTTGAACTTTGAAAGAGGTGTTTTTGCAACCATATACTTATTATTCAAAGTTTATGTCCCCAAAAAATGTGTTGGCATGATGAATTGATGATGCAAAACACTTCATACTCAAAAAAATCAATTAAAAATTCAACTTTGTAATTGAGTGCAATGAGAACATATGCGTTCAATCAAAAATTGATGGGGAGTACATTTGAACTTTCAAAGAGAAYTTTACTATACAAAATTTGTTAAATATGCTAGGTACTTGACCAAATTATTACCTTAAGTAGGAGCCTTTGGTATTGGATCTTGTATTGGTTGAAATTTTGGCCTCGAAATTTGGCTTTTCTTCAACAATGGAATTATTGTCTTCAGAATTAGAGTTGCCCTCTTCTTCTGCTATCAAATCATACTAGCCACTGACTATGCATTAACTATGCACCTATGCACTGAAAAGATGGATCTCCATCTTGAATCTTGACATTCCACACACCCCTCGGCATTTATTGAACAAAATTAAAAATACCCCCCCCCCCCAAATCCAAGCTCCCGAATCAAAATTTAAGATACCCTCCCGAATACGTATATAAATATGTGTACAAAATACATATACTAAATATGTATATTAAGTATGTATACGGATAAAATCCCATATTGATTGTCCATCCTATTACCTTCTGAAGATTATAAAAGGTGTAAGGGGGGACTCAAATTTTAAAAATTAAATTTTTAATTTTAAAAATTTAAAAATTTTAAAAATTTGGTAAGGAGTTGGGTTGAGTTAATAATTTAAAAAAAATGCTGTCTTTTAGGTGCATGCCTCACTATGCACCCAAAAGATAGCACTCACTTTCTTGTGCAAAAAAGAGGCAATGTGCCAAAAAGAGGCGTCCCACCTCCTGGTTTGCATTAGTCCCCCCCTCTCCAAAAAATCACAAGCCATTGATTTAAACTATGCACCCAAAAGACAGCACTTATTTTTTTGTGCCAAAAAGAGGCAATGTGCCAAAAAGAGGCGTCCCACCTCATGGTTTGCATTAAGGTGGGTACCCCCATTATGGCGCAGTGTCTTAAAGCGCATCCTAGATTAAGCCCTTAAATGGTGTAGTTATGTACTCAAATTGTTAGTGAGTGAATATGGTGTTTCATCAAAGAACCATTGGCCATTTTGGTATTGGTGACATGCTTCTAAGCTCACATTACATGTTAATTTATTTCTCTGACAAGATAATCATTATTTTCTCTTCTTTGAAACACATGGACAATTCCCATTTATTACTGACAAGCTTTTCTATTGCTTGTTGTTTACTGATTTGGTTGGTTTTTTTCATTGTTTTAAATATGATTGCAACTCTATTTCTTTTCATTCTGACACCTTGGGAGGAGAACTTTGTGCATGTGACTGTTGATTATCAGTGCAGCCTATGAGCGCTTTTGAATACTCTACTTCCAAAACTTTGTCCCCCTACTGTAGTCTCATATTTATCGAAATCTGAATTTTTTTTGTGCATTTCTTTATTTTCTACACATCTCTTTACAATCCTGTATTCACTATTATCAACTTAACCTTCAAAGTACCCACTGACCTTAGAGTGGCGCTTTTGGGGGTACCCACCTTAGTCCCCCCCTCTCCAAAAAATCACAAGCCATTGATTTAAAAAAAAAATTACTCCCCCGACCTTCCCTAGCCGTTGATCTCGATACGTATATTGGGATACAAATATTGGAATACGGTATATTAGGATATGAATACTAGGATAAAATGATTGGAATATGAATATTAGGATAAAATTATTGGAATATGAATACTAGGATACGATATGCATAAGAAAATGAATACAAAAACCAATTAATCCATACCGATTGTCAAGTAAGTTCTGTTTTGAAAATATAAGAGTGGGGAGGGGGAGTACTGGGGTTTTCAGATTATTTTTACATTAGATCATTTTTCATACCCCTCAATAAAATTGGAGGGGTTATGAAAAATAATCCAATCTGAAACTTTTTGGTACATTGTTTATCACAATGTACCAAAAAGTAGTAGTAACTGCCTATACCAGAACAAATGACAACAAAAGTGTGCTCTTGAATCCTGTCGTCTTGATTTGGAATTCATGAAGATGGACCAATAATATGAGAAACGTGACCAAGAATGTCAAAAATCACGAACTTGAACTTGCTTTTGTCGTGAACTTGCTTTTGTCGTGTCACTCTGTATCGTGAATAATACATGTCGCAAACTACAAGTACTAAACGTACATACACATGCCCAGAGGCAAATCCACACAATACCAAGGCATGAATGAACAACCATCCAATAATAAGCTTCTCTAACTCTCCTAGATTGCTTCTACTCTGTCTCAATTGGATTAGTCTTAGTAAAATTTTACTTAAAACCTTACTTAAAAGACGTTACTTAAAAGACATGATGTCTAGGACACTACTTAAAACACCCCTTTCTCTTGTAGTGTATCTTCAATGCGAATCACGATTATCTCTGGGACATTATTCAAGGTATTTACTACGTCTATCAAGACAGCCTCCTGCAAAATATTAATGTTGATGACTACTAGGCTTCTGAATGTCTTCCATCTAGCGCCACCAGTTTTTGTGAATCCGAGCTCTAGACTGAACAAAGGTGATCTATTGTGGTAGCTCATTTCAACTGTCCACAAATAATTCGTTGCCGTGAACTCCAGGGCATTTTAGCCCTCGAGATTCGGCTCCCACTCCTCCCAGGACTCGTGAATGCGACTCGCGGGAATTCTTCTTATGTATCCAGTCAGGGATGGCTTGCATTCCAAAAAGGACTTCATGCCACTGCCCACACGAACTACACCAAATCACATTGCGCGGTCTAATCTATTTGTAATGCAAWAAAGATGACATCTCAAATTGGCTTAGACCGCGCGGTCTACGTCTTTAACTTAACGTCCACTTCATTTTTAGATGCATGCTTAGACCTAGTTCTATCATTTTAGAGGAATGAAATATTTAATTTCCATCTCTAATGTATTGGAAGATTTGTTTTCTTGTCCAATTTATTCGTCGGACCGCGATGTGTCAGCCTCCTTTTTTCTTGCTTAACTTGTTTATTATATCAGTGATGTACATCATCCAATAATCTGGTCTATGGAAGGCTTTAGATCGCGCAGTCTGATCCTTCCAATATCAAATTATTTATAGTCACTGGTTAACTAGATGTCTAGATATCTTACGAGCTTTAGATTGAACTACCAGTATATGGCCCACGTGGTTTGAAACTCTATCAAAATTGATTCGCTATTTTCCTTTCACTAAGCTAACATGTAGGTTCAGATCGCGCGGTCTGAACTTGTGTCTACTTCTTCGTAAGCATTCTACTCAATGAGCATGAGCGCTCTCTATTCTGAGAATAGTGGGCGCTTTATTGTGATCAAACCGCACGGTCTGAACCTGCTTCTTCTTGTAGATAATTATTCATGTTGATATTGATTGAGTGTCATTGGCTATTCTATGTTTTCTCTCAACGTTGACTCTACTTTTAGCTCTCAATAACAATTGCACCGACCTATGAGCGCATCTTTTTACTTCTTATATTGCTATTCTTTACGTTCAGACCATGTGGTCTGCTTCTCTTGTGCAGCCCAAGTGATTTATGAAGATCCTATCTTTTGCTTTTCATTTATAAAATGATGACTAGGTCAAATCACATGTTCTGAACAACCTCATTCTATTGATTCCGCACGAGTTAGGATGTGTAGAGGAGATCTAAGGTTTCAGACCGCGCGGTTTGATACTGAATTTTTAGTTTATAGATCTCAATGACACTTCTATCCTGTCAAGGATATATTTATTATGTCAACTACTTCAGACCGTGCGGTCTGAACTATTGTACTTCTGAAATTTTTTATATTAGCTGTTGTTGATATACAGACTTTTTTCAGTCAAATGATGTTAGGTTTCAGACTTCATGCACTGCTCTTTATTACGCTGGACCATTGGGTTCAGATCGCGCGGTCTGAACTCTTGCGAGACCCCCCAAACATTATCACGAGAATGGACTCTTCTTAATTTGCTGATTATTATGGTTACGACTAGGTTCAAACCGCGCAGTTTGAACTATCCATCTCCGTTTATTCCAGTATACTAGCTTTGGGAAATACAATTCCTAGAAATTTAAGGACGAGAGGGTTCATACCACGCGGTCTGAACTCTCTCATATCTGCTTTGTGACCTATTTACGTGCTGCGCGGTCTGAACTCGTTTCTAATTTCAATCAAATGCAAGCATGGTTTTGATTGGGATGGAAGTTTCCTGTATTCTACGTGTATGAATTTTTCAGTTTCTGCTTTTCAACTGCACGTGCAATGGCTATTTCTCTGCTGTGTCCATGATTGTTGTTTTCGAAACACGTAATCTATATAAATATGAATAAAACATAAATGTGAAAAACATGGCAAAACGAACTGAACTGATTTTTCAGAATTCAACTGATAAACATTCACTAGTCATCATGGGAAAAAAAATTTGGTTCTATAGAAATGTGCATCCACCGGGAAAGTAACTAGAATACACTCTACTTATTCGCGACAGTATTGACTATTGACATCGATCTATAGCAAATGGCGTTGTAGTATCCTAGAATGAAGCCAGCATAGCATGAAATTCTTCAAGAAAGCTATCACACTAGATGAAGCAACAAAATGAAGACATTCGAGAAAATTAAGCTTTCCCGTTTAAGCTTAATCGATTTTAGGGAAGCTAGCAAGCAACATGACAACAAAGCAAGAAGCCAGCTTGCTCAAACTAATCATCTGAATGGAAAAAAACGAACTAGCCAACAAGCCTACCAAAAAAAGGAAGGCATCCAAATCGAAAACCAACACACTTAACAACAAGCACGAAATCTTCAAATTTGCAACAACTGAAACCCTAAGTGAATGCCATTAGCGCACAATGTGATGCCCGTACCGGAGAATCACACTTTTCCTTCCTACTACTCGTAATCAAGCTATCAAGAAATATCCTAAACCTCGATTTCATATAGAAACATACCTGAAGATGGGAAGACCGCGCTTGGTGGAAATCAACCAGACTTCGAACGGAGGCGCATAGCAATCTCGACGGCAATAGGAAATGAAACTTCACAGCAAACAGCAACAGAAAATAGAGACACCGACTGCGGCCCAGACTTCCACTAGGAAAAGTGTGCACACGAGGGAAAATTATGAGGACATAATACCTGATTAAAAAAACCCAAATTCAATGGTACGAGAGAACACAATCACAAAGACAACGATGAAATTGGCAGAGTAGTGGCGATTTTGCATGGAACAAAAATAAAAAAAGAGGGCTCGCAGACTGGCGGCACTGAACTTTGGGAAACAGAGACGATGACATGCTAACACCATCCCGAGCCTCCACCGAGCCTCTGCCAAAGTGGCATGCGGCCGAGAATGAAGCTGAACCTACCTCAAACCACAACTCACCAATAACTTTTCTCGAGCTTAATTTTGTTCATCTCTTCCCTGATATAACGTTACTTATAAGTATCTTGATTTTACTACCAATATGTGTGAAGGCAATCCCGAGGGATTTCGTCCACAAATATGGTGATAGTTTGCACATGGAGCTGAACTTGACGGCACCAAATAGCAAGTCACGATTTGTAACTCTTAAAGTGAGAGGCGCTGACATAAGTGTCAGCGTGTGTTTGTGCCGCGGATGGATTGGTTTCACCAAAGAGAATGGCTTTCAGATGGGCGATGAGGTCATCTTCCGTCTGGTTGCAAGCTCAAGTTTTTGTGTCGTGCTCTGTAGTCTACAATCAGGCTTCAGACATTGGATGAAATGTGAGCTTCAGATGAAAGAATTGTTATTCATACAAAATTGTTTTGAACATACTTCAACAATTTTATTGTGGTATTTCTGTAGCTCGATTTTCTATTATTCTTCGGAAATTCGAATACATTGATTTCATTAATATTATTAGATTTCAATTAGCAATCACTATGATGAGAGGTGGTTCTTCAGCTTAGAGAGGAACTAAAACTAAATTCAATGGGCAAAGTCACATTGGCTTAGATGCATTTGAAGTAAAAGAATATGATAATTTAGACGAAGATTTATTTCCGAGCACAAGAAATCTGGCTTTTGATTGCACAAGAATGACAAGATTGCCACAAGAGGTTGTTTCATGCATGATGGATGTAGCTCCTTTCTAAATGGACCTTTATTTTGTGATGTACATGAAGAAATTTAAGAAAACTTTGGTGCTCTTTTTGACTTTAATTATCCTTTCAACAAAATTTATGTAAAATGATTTATTTTCAATTGTAAAAATTGTGCATGTCTTTTCACTAAGGAAGATAAAAATTCTTAAACTCTTGCGCTTAATTCAAATAAAAAGACTACGATTTTAAATTGGGTTTACAAAACTACATTGTAATAAATGTCTTCATTTGTGTCTATATCATAGCATTTGAAATTTTAATTAAAATACATTTGTTAATTTCTGTCGTTCTTGAAATCTTGTTACTGTGATCACACTTATATTGACACTAAATGTCTGGAAAGTATGGAAGTAATTTAAATTTTAAAATACAAACAATGAGCTTTGAGTACTTTTTTGCATTAATTTAAAAAAATATATATCAATGATGGTCATATTTTCAGTAGTATGAAATGTTGAACAAAAATAACAAATTTTGATGACAATCATCATAGTCTATGTAATCTATTTTTTTAACTCTATGAAGTTCATCTTTGAAAGGATCATTTGAAATGAAATAATAAGAATTCAACGAATTTCATAAAATTGGCAATATTCCATGTACTATTTTCATACCAAGTAGTCTGAACTGTAATGGTGACATCTAAGACAAGTATTGATATTAAGAGATCTTCGACACATGTAGATGTTAAAAATCTTTAATATTGTGAACCACCATACTAGTTCACTTTTGAGAAAATAGAAAATTTAAACAATATGTGCAAATTTGTAAGTTTGGAAGTGTTAGTACTCCGGATTACACTACAATTACCCATTAGGGAGTTTTCCATCACATAGGGGTAGGAACTTGGGAAGAGTAATATGAAATTTAGAAAGTGCAATTAGGAGAAAATAGAGAGGAACTTCTAGGGAAAAAACCGGGAATTGAAACTAAACAGACCTTAAGCAAAATTTGGAAAGTAGCCCAATTAGGCAAACGATAAAATGATGGTAAAATGAAAGCCAAAATACTACTAAGTAGAAAATGAGATAAGAATTAAGTATGAAATCAAAAAGATAAAAAATACAAAAATAAATCAAAAACAAAAGATTACAAGTAGAAAATGAAACTAGAAGCAAATTGGAAACCAAAACAAACCAAAAAAATAACAAATACAAAAAAGCACAAAAATAATTAGAAAGTTAGACCAAATGTTGTGACTCAAAATGACATTAAAAATCAATTAGAAACCAAAAAAATCACAAATACAAAAAACACACAACAAGTTAGTAGTGTTAAAAACAAGACTATGCAACTAACATAGTGAGTGTTTAAAAGGATGATAGTAGGTTGTTAGAGGGTGTATTTGGTGATGTGAGATGGGCTGCCCCCTTCTTACTTAGAATTACTTAGGTCAAAATTCACCAAAAAACCTCATTGTTGGAGTCCATTACTTGGAAGGCAATCTAGGTAGGTGTCCCATACACTCCCCGCCGGCCAACTCTTGGGGAAGTCTTCACCTTGCGGTGGAAATGCCTCACAAATATATTCAAAATTCAAAATGCACAATCTGAAACATGTAGACCAATTGTACATTTCATAGATCTCGGGCAAGTATGTCTGTGACCACACAATCTGAATTGTAAGGAGTACCAAAATATCGAATATATCGCTATTTGCATTAAATTCACCATGACATTCTAAAAGTTGGTGTTCTATGCATCTAAAAATAGAAACAAGACTGCGAAAGGTCTCAATATACATAATATGGCAATTTATGTAAATGGGTATTTTCCAAGAAATCCAACAAAATAATTTTTTATATTTTTCAAAATGCAATTCGAATACGACACTCTTTAGCCCAATATAAAATACATTTCGAACATGATTTTTGTCCTAGACATCTTGTAGAAAAGTGTATTTGTATTAGAAAACCAACCTATAAACTTTTTCTTTGTCATTCTTCAAAAAATAAAGTAGTTAAGTACTAAAAAACTACAAATTGACAAGTTTTACATTGAATAAAATTCAATGTTTGAATTGTAAATCATTTTTTAAAAAGTCTACCTAAAAACTATATAAGGTCTATAATAATTTTGAGTACTCTTCTTATAAATCTGAAATTATTTGGATTAAAAAATCATATCACCTTACAACGTGTAACGCCAAATAGCACAAATGTTTATGGGAATCACCCTATAACGATAATCAAAGACCTTGTATCCCAATAACATAACTTTAGTAGAAGTATTTATATCCCAATTTAAAATGGACAAAATCATTAAATTGCTAAAATCTATCTAAACGAATAAACTGTTTTTTACTTTAAGCGTGTGTAATTTTTTTTTTTCAAAAATGTGAATGTTCATGTATACTTTATACGAGTTATTTATACTCAAGAATGCAAAGTATTCGTATATTTCTGTGAAAATATTTCTGTGTTTTTTTAGAAAACTTATCATGCTAGAAAATTGGGACGCCTGGTCTATTTGTTTCATTTAATATAAATCTTAAATTTCGGTTTTTGTTTACGACTCATTTAATTTTTAACTTGACAAATTTTATAAATAAGAGAAGATAATTCTTCAATTTCTAAAGAAGACATTCACATGCAAACAAAGAAGTAGTACAAAGCATCATGAGAAAACAATTATGATCAAATTTTTAGGACTTGTGGGTCCAGTATGAAAATTCTTGTACTATATATTTAACTATGTACGTTCATAATTTGGTACATTGAGTAAATATATCTTTCATTTACATGTCAATTGATGTCTAAGTACAACCTCCTTTCTAGTTTTATACTTCTTTGCAAAGATTTTTAAACTTATAGTGAATTTTGGTTTATGACTTTTTACGATTATTGTATTACAAGTATTATACTAGCAGAATAGCAAAGTGTGCTACTAAATGAGAATAGAAGAAAAATACATTTTTATAGAATTTAATCTTTTAGAGCTGTTTTTTGCTATGTTGTAATTCAAACCGCTATAAATTAGTCATTAGTAGTTTTAGTACCAAATTTTAGATAAAAATAATATTTGAGACATGTATCATTCAAGCATCATGTAATATACTTATATGAAAAATTGCATCTAATTGGCAATATTAAGGTTGTCCGGACGTCCAACGTCCGCAGGCGCTGCCCCTTGGACGTCCCCTGTCGTCCGCCCTGTCTGATCCATCTACCGAGTCCGTCCGCCCCATCCAATCCATCAGCTGAGGTCGTCATCCCCGTCCGACCCGTCTGCCAAAATCGTCCATCAGGGCCGTCCGACTCGTCCGCCGAGGTCATCTGCCGGGGCCGTCCACCCCTTCTGCCAAGGTCGTCTGCCGACGCCGTTCGCCATAATGTCCACAATTTTTATTTATTTTTATTTTTATTTTTCGTTTGAGTGGATGGCCTAGTCTGTGAGGCGGATATCAAATAGTTCGCCCCATCACAACCTCAAAGCCGTCCAACGTCCGCCCAATGAAAAAAAAAAAAAAAAAGGCTTAATATGTGCTTGAGGTGTGCTTGAGGTCTACCTCAAGTACACCTCAAGCACACTTTTACTTTTTTCATGGAAATTAAATTAAAAATGAAACTAATAACAAAAAGTGTGCTTGAGGTGCCAACAGGGACATACTTCAGCCCTCTCGGTCTGAGCAATGCAAAGTATTGATTCGTTAGTGTGGCCATGTCTAAAATATGGAATCTATGTGAGTGAATTAGATGTCTAAAATAGCAAGTCGATGCCTTATTGAAGGACGTCTGTGAAAGTATTGTGTTGTACTCAATTTTCTTATTATTTCCCTTCTCCGATGCAGAGCTTGTGTCTTCATCTATGTCAATCACTTTGGAGCTCCGAATTTCCCAACTTTGAAGTCGTACCATTTTCACGAATTCTGAAAGACCCAGATATATTTTGGAAGAGACTCTGTTGATGGATTCCTTGAGCGGATTAGACTCTGATGAGGTGGATTACCATACTATGCCATCTTTTACCTTTGTTTAAATTGGGACTTAGCTTTCCATTTTGCTTTTACTGAGGTATCAATCCGGAATGCTGTATGCTCAGGGGTTCCAAGAATGTGATGAAGAAGAGGTCGACTTGGACAAGTTTGTAGCAGCGGATATTGATCACACTTCCATCCCTGATTGTAAGGGCATTCACCAGGATGAATGGTCTGGAAAAGCGCTCCTAGCAAGGCATGCTGAAGGTTCTGATTTTGCTGAAGTAATCATAATCACTCTAAACCCTCGTGCTTGTATTGACGGCCAAAGTAGGTTGGGAAAGAATGACGTCGGAATTGTTGTGTTGGAGGTCTTCCACGGAGACCCGAGCATCGGAGACACGTGTTTGCGCTAGCCAATCCGCCACCTATTTTATCATGGTCAAACAGGGTACGTGAGTGTTTACGATCACTTTTGTAAACGAGAAGTCATTGATGAAAAATTACAACAAAATCGAAAAAGAGGTGAAAAACAGATGTATCGGTATCATAAGAGAACTCGTGACGCCGCACGTGAAGATAAGAGGTCCAAGATGTTATCTTAGGAATCTGTCGGAATGGTCTTGGACGAGAGATGTTGTGAACAAGAGTATTGGGAAGTTCCATCTTTCTACCATTCGTACACTCCGTGCTGAAATGGACCTTCAGACATTTCAAGTGAAGGCGGGAAAGATATTAGACGTCCAAAAATGATGCACACAGGAGCATGAAGGCAAATGAGAGTCGTCACCTTAGAAGGCATAGACATTTGTCTAGAGGCCTAGACGATGATTCACGAAGTTTCCCTCCGCACGTTTCAAAGATACAAGGCTATGGCCAAGGCTGAGGTCCGAGCTTCTCCACACGGCAACTTCGACAAAACAAAGACAAGGACTGCGACTTGTCAAGCAATCGAGACTTTGTAGTTACTATTGGAAGCAAGTGCAGACCACATGCCGCATTTGTTACACACYTTGTCCAGTGGCGAGAAAGTGTGTCAAAAAGTTCTTCTTGCCGTTATCGAATGGAAGCAATTGTTGGCATCCGTGAATGAGGTAATAACTTCGCCCTGTGGAATATGGACTTCATAATTTGGAATCAAGTTCTAACTTTCCCATTATATGAGTTGTAATTGAGATCTGAAGTCCATAATTCTTTAAACTTGTATCCACAATTTGAATAGTTCAAAGCTTTGAAAGTTTTCATGTGCATTGCATGGCTTCCAAGTGAATGAGGGGTTGGGATTGTCACCACTATCGCAATCTGTCTTCAGTAGAATGAGGATGAAACACTTCTCTGAATATGTCATCAAAGGAAGAGGAGATTCTTTCGCTAGATGTAGCATTTGTGATAACTTGAAGCAATTACAAGCTTCATATGCTCCAGGATCAGAGGACTAAGATCGCATGCAAAAGTGTTTCGAGAAGCACTTGTTTCTTCAAGAAGCTTGTCGCCATGCGTACTACTGTAGTAAACGGTTATTCAAGTTGCGATCATCCCAACTTTTATCCATCATGTACGATAAAATGAATCATTTCAAAACGACATGTCCTACGTTGGCCCGAATAACCAAGGCCTTAGATGGATTCATGAAGTTGCCCGTCAAACTTACAGCAATACTTGCACATGGGCATGGGGATGGAAAATACGCACACTACAGCTTGGATGTTTTTCGGGGAGAAAGCAACTTCACTATCGGATCAATTGTCAAACTGCTACGAGATTTGGAACAGATCCCTGCGAAGTCTTCACGATCACTGTTTGTAGGATCCGGCAGCACAGAGTTGTACACAGCGTTGCTCTACAGGAATGAGATATGTGTTGATTTCTTGCAAGACGTTCCTTCCCAACCAATCAAACCTTGACTTTTGCCACCCATGCTTCATGTGCAAATAGACAACTCTTGGAGGAAAAACAAAAATAGATATGTTTTTTGTTTCTAGTCTCTCTTGGTTGCAAGACTGATCGTAAAAGAGGTGGTCGTATCATTTATGATAGTGAAACACGCGCACGATGACATTGATGCATCATTTGGGCGGTGGAGCATGGCGCTTCGCCAAAAAGACCACCCAACGTTGCCATTATTGATGCAGTTGTACATGAAAATGGAAGAAGTCCCATTCATTTCACATCTTATTGAAAAAGTTCTAGATTTCAAGGCCTTCGTCAAGCCTTATCTTGGGATGAACAAGAATAGTTGGTGGACCATTCAAATGAAAGGCTATACAAATTCTTCATGGACGACAACGGGTGGCCAGTAATGCAATACAAATTAGCATATATTGACATTCCATGCTTGCCGGAACATGGACTGAAGTTATGGGACGAAGATGCAGACCACAAATCAATACTTCCCAAAGGCAATCCCCAACACGTAAAACCCAAGAAGATGACAAACGAAGCAGACATTTTGCACGGACCTAAGGGATACATCCAACACTGGACGGACAAAACAAAAAAAGATGGGACGACATAATACAGGGCCCGCATGTCTGAGTTGATAACGTATTGGATAGGCGTGAAGAAATGCCATGCGCAGCCAGGGTAGACGAGATTCTTCACGGTCCGATGAGTTGATAGAAGGATTTTGGCCTCAAACTCCACAACTAGGGGATTTTATGACGGTGTTGTACTGTAAATACATACAGTATATAAAACGTGTGTATATTATACGTTTTAAAAGGTTCTTGATTCAGAGGAGAAATTTATCGATGACGCTTCCGTTAGCTTCAAGGTGACGCTTGTTAGCAATGGAACTATTTTTAAAGTGAAAGCCTTAGACAAACTTCATTAGTTCAAAGTATTGCTCCGAGTTTAAGAATTTGGATTTTGATTTGGAATTCGATTGCAAAATGTTGAACTGGAGGGTTTTTATGGAGTCGCAAGATCGAGAGGCTGATCCAGAGGCAGAGTTAGAGCTTTCTTTGTCTCAGTTGCCCAATCAACCATCTCAGCCGGCGATTTCTTCAAGATTGCCTATTCATCCACGAAATGAAGTTGGGCCTTCTCGCCCGTTAAAGACACCTCGTCTGGAGCAACGTTGGCATGACAATCTTGATAGGAACGCTCGTGCTTTGGTGATTCTACTTGAAGTAGAATGTATTGAACAAGACACGCGAGATGTAACATTTGAAGCAAGTTACGAGGGTTTAAATGAAAACCAATATTTTTGTATGATGAGACCAAATAGAGAAGGCACTGGCCATCAACGCTGGTTGAAAGAGCCAGTCAATCCTCTAACGAAGGTTGAATGTGCAGATTGCGTGGCTAATACTATTAGACGTATCCTCAAGTTCTTGTAGATGGAGTGGTATTCTTCATCGACTTTAGTTTTTATCTCTGCTGAATGAAGGTTGGAGTTTAGTATAATATATAAATTTTTAATAGTATATTTGTGTGTTAGAAATAAAAGAATCGGGGTTCAGAAGTAGTTTACTACCTAGTTTTGACCTTAGAGGTTCATTGGCCTTAGAAGTTGAATAAGAACTTACCTTTGTGTGTTTTCCTTGGGCCAATGGTTGTTTGAAGGCCCATGTGTGGTGCACATGGGCTCCTACTTACCTTAGGGGTCTAGAGTCTAGGTAGGCATCTTTTTGCTCCTCAAAGTCGGGTTTGTATGGAGGAAAAGGATAGTTGTTTTTGGCAAGTTTGGAGAGAGTGTGTGTGTGAGAACCAAAATTTTGATCGGCGAGAACTCTTGTTGCATGAAGGATTTGATGATGAAATTTTTGAGGGTTTATTTCTTTTTACTTTGTGCTTCCAAAGAGATCTTTTTTGCTTGATTTGGAGTTGTGAGCTACACGTTACAAGCGTGTGAGTGGAGGAGAGTCTGCTGCCACCCGAGGAAGAAGAGCAAAGATTCGGGCGACCACCGGAGTTCGTAGTTTTTGCCTTTCTTTTTGAGATTTTCAAGCATTACAGAAATATTTTGTAGCTTTCTGTAGACGTATGACTTGAAGTAACTAAAGCTTTATAACAAAAGATATGGGTTCTCAAATAAGATGTACGTCTACTGCCTTTCAAATATGAAGCCGAGACTTCTCTTGTGCATAACTTTTGGAAAGTAGATTAGAATGATTTGAGATTTTATGAGAAGTTATTTTGAAAGATTAGCTTTTTAAAAAGGTATAATACTTAGAGTTTGAAGAAAAATAAAAGAAGTTATAGGATTTTGTGTGAAGAGAGGTCTGCTGCCTTTCAAAAGAGAGAAGGCCGAGACTTTGCTCCTCAATAACTTTTGGACAATGTCTTAATTTGAATGGAAATTTTGAGGGTGTTTAGATAGTGCTTTTAACTTTCCGAATTGCTAAAGCATTTAACATTTGAGTTCTCAAAGCATCTGTGGCACTAGCTTGAAGGTCGCAGCTAGTATAGGACTTAGTTTTTCTTAAAACTTATTGGGGTTTCTTTAAGTTTGTGAACATAAGAAGATTTCAAGACTCAAGATTGAAGATTTGGGACCCGTGCGACAAGAATATTGAAGACTCGTATATTGTGGCTTGTGCCTTGTTTTTCCCAGCCAACTTTGATGGCTAGTTGTAATTTCAATTTTCATTGTAAACTCTGTTGCGGGCTATGTAGTCATTTAATATGACAGTTATTAGCCTCATTTTGTGTTTGATGATGACGAAGTGGGATTGATCACACACATGGTCACTTTTATGTCCTTCCCATTTGTGAAACACGCTTCCTGGTTACCGTGGGTTTCAAGTTTAGGAGCCAACTTTCGGACGGTTCAGCTTGTGGTCTGACCGTCCCATTTTACCCATCCCAGATCTTGTTTCTTATCACACACCTTTATCTTGGCCCTTACAGCCATGACTTGATAGACCAACGGAAACGTGATTGAAGACTGAAGATAAGAAGATAGAAGTTTGAAGATTCGATTGAACTCTCTTGCAAACTATGCCCAGTTGCAGCCAGATATTTTGTGTACTCTCAAAGCGCGCTCTTCTCTACCCGACAACGGATTTCATGCAGGACGAGCGGACGCGAGAAGAACTCGAGGCATAGGACCCCTACATCAATATTTTTGAGGAAAAGCCACCACGGGCGTACAACGTGACCACTGATCTACGTGAAGGTTTCTATGTATTTGTAAAACCAACACACAATAGCGAAGAGACTGTTTGGTTTGGTAGGGCAATGGAGAATCCACAATTTAATCCTGCGGTAGAGCATTTCCGCGAGTTTTTGGTGCAATGGTATACGCCATGCGGAGCGTTGAAGGACACTAAACAGTTGTACAGAGGTTGGAATACAAAGACCAATTTCAGATGGAAGATTGACTAGAGGGTCCTTCATACCAACTATGTTTCAACGAATAGCATCATAGCATCGTGGAAACCACATAAGAATGATGGGGACAATTTTATTGCACCTTGACAACAAGTGAAATCTGCAATGGATAATTTACGTCGAATTGCAAAAAAAGAGTAAGAATTATGAATACGATATCTTTTAGAAGGGCAYTCGCAAAATCCATCAGTGGTTCGCGCAATGCAACCATGCATTCTCGTATAATTATATAGCAAGGTAGATATTGTTCACTTGAAAGTCCCGCCCATGAATATTGCTTAATATTGCTTAGCTATTTTTAGAGCTGTATGATGCATGTGCATCATAATTAGCGATATTTGTAAGGATGCTTTTTATACAACAAGAAATACAAGCCACTTATCTTTCACATTCCATCCATCTACGAGGACAATATCTTGGATTTTCTATTTGTTGTTTGTAAGATTGCAAACAATGCACGTCCACATACAGAAACTTTTTTCCATCATGATAGCCAAACAAATTGTAGGCCCTATAATTTGGGGGTCCACGGCTGCAATGACCTTAATAAATCACCTTAAAGTTTATATAGAATTACCATGGTACTGAGTTTTTACCTAGAACGACCTTGAATTTGCTATTTGCAGGAGTATTTGACCATTGTCTATATGAAGATTTGTACATGGAAACCCATCCCCTTTTCTTTCCTCATCAATCTAACCCACACCACGATCACACTCTACAACGTGTAAGACAACACTCTTCTCTGCCTTGGAGGTCCTTTGTATCAAAATGACACATTTAATGTCATGAAATATTGCCATGGTAATAAAAATGGCCATAGTATAGATTTCAAACATCTTAAATAGGTGTACATTTCAAGCATCTAAGACAGATGTAGATTTCATACCAAAGAGTTTGAATTGTAAATAGTGCCAAAATAGCGGAATATTGCCATTTAAATGAAATTCCCCATACCATGAATTACTTGATGAAGATTCAATGTTGCTAACAAAAGACACACATGTTCACAACTCACATCAATGCTTCATGAAAACCTTAATCACTGCTCAAATTTTTCCTACTCAACTGAATTAATTGAAAAACTCAAAAACTCGAACTTACATTAATTTTTTTCTCATAGAAATTATTTTATTTTATTGTAATAATCTTTTAATTGTAATAGACATCATACCTACATGGACATTTGATTCATTTAATTTCAAAAAGTAATGAGAAAGTTGCAAAACATTGTATTTTGAGGGTCATTTGAACGGATCCTCCAAAAAAACTAATGTATTGGAGTTCATTTAATTCCAATTTTCAAGATTTCCACATGTTCTAAGGTAAAAGAACCCATTGCCGTCAGATGACCCATAGTGGACATTGTCTTGGGAAATGACTTCATTGTGGGGGGGGGTTGGTACGTGAGATTTGGGTCACAATCAATGTTAGGAATGTGTCACAATCAATGACAGTAATGGAGTGATTAACAACTTCATTAGGAACTTCCAATTTTTCATTGTGAAATACATTGTAAGACTTGATTTGGAGGCCTTCCATGTTAGAAAATATCGTAATTGCTTTAGGTAGTAAGATGAACATTATGAATTTGGATTGTGTTGGTTTTGGGGTAGTCTGGAGGGTGATTGCAAGAAAGACCGATCCTATTTTGCGTCACACTTGCAATGACGAAGTTGTCATGTGCTATAACTTTTAGAGAATGAACCCAATCAACTTGAAATTTTTATTGGAGATGTCTAACTTGATAGTTATTACATCCCTTATTTTTCAGAAATTTTTAAAAATCATTTTATATTTAAATTTTGATTTAGCTAATTTGTCACACTTTGTGGTTAAGGGTTTTTTAGTAATGGGGAGTATCCAAAATTAATGATCTAGAGACATAATTTTTATGGTCTATTCCTACACTAGGCATGCATGTATCTACCAAAGGAAATTTAAACAAGACGTGTGGGCCCTAGAGAACGAAGTTGCTCCGTCACGTTCCCCTTGTTGGGAGCGTAAGCGTCCCCTGACGGGGCCCATAAAAACATTATTTTATTTTCTCTACATTGGTGCGCACGGGGCTCCTTTGCGTGCGCACTTCTAAACAAACAAGATGGTTTTAAGATCATTATTTTAGTGAAATCTCTTCACCATGAAGTCTTCCCAAATTTACAATTTTTAGTTTTAAAATAAAAAAAATTTCCCTATTTTTTAAAATTAAAACATCAAAGTACCTATTTTCATGAGATTTTCCACTTTTCTAGTTCTCCTTCTTAGAGAAGTTTTCTATACTTTTCCTTTCTAGGGTACCTTCTTCTTGAAGGAATATGTATTGAACATATTTTTCTAATTTTTTTCTAATTTTTTTTCTGATTATACAGTACTCCCGAAAAATCATGAGTACTATGCAAAACACTACAAAAACCGGTCGGTCTTTCTTGCAATGACCTTAGAGGCTTTCTTAGGCCATTACAAATTGAATACTTAAAAAATACATAACAAATCCACACTTTGTGAAACAAAAATTTATATTTTCAATTGCAATTGCTCTTTCTCATAGTTGTCCTTWTGTGGGAAAAAAAATTAAAAAATTTCAACAAGAACATGAGGCCAAATTCCTTATTTTGACCACAATGGGTTGTTCAACCTTAGTTGTCTTTAATTTTTATTTCAATTGGTGTCTAAGAGCAATAGTTATAGCACCTTCAATCCAAAATATAGTTTATGAGACAATTCAAAAAATCTCAAAAAATTCATTTCTTAGATTTTTATTTTTTATCTCAAGGATTGTACTTTTCTCTACATGAAAATCTTTGATTGATTCTATTTGAACTAGTGATGAAAAAGATATGGACAATCTTGTTTTTTAAGCAATCTAAGCATCTCCTAGATGAAATAATTTATAGAGTTCATTTTTGAAAGCCATTTTTGAAAGATTTCAAACTTTTTTGCTAGATAAGATTAACTTGCTAGAACAATCTTAGCATGGGAGTTGTGGTATTTCAATTCAGTCTTTGAGCTATTAATGATTTATTTTTCTGTTCAACCTTGAACCTTCTTCTACTTAATAATTTTTTAACAAGTGAAAATTAATTGCTTTTAGGGGGAATTTGTTTTCTTAAACTCTCAACTCAATTCTTCAACAAAAAAAAATTAGAAATTCAAAATTATTAGTGCAAAATTTTCAAGTTAAATGGGCGATGGTCTACTTGGGGTATCACTTTTTGGACACACTAATTAGGTGATTTTGGTTTAAGACCTCCTAAGTTTGTCTAATTTGTTCATTTTGATCATGGAAGAGGGCCCTAAAATGATAAAAAAATTCTTGCACGTCAACAAGATCAAGATATATGTTCCTAATGAGTTTATTTTTAAAATTTAAAATTTTTAAATCTATTGATAGATGTAAAAAAAATGCTATATTTTGGAATTTGCAAGCATCATAGTGCAGAATTTATTAAATTTTTATTGATGAAATGAATTATTTTATGTAATGGTCCACTAAATGTAAGTTATATCCAAAAATATATTTAAAATAAAATTATTTGATATTTTAAATGCTTGTTTTTGAGGATTTTATGTTCTTGTGACAAAACTTACTTTTTCAACTATAAAATTCATTAAAAATTCTTAAAATTCTTAAAATCTTTGATTGTGATGAATTTTTTTTTCTTGATACATTATAAGTATAGGTAGTTAAAAATGCATTATGTGAAATAATAATTTATTATATTTCAAAAATGAGGTCGCTTGACACAGTGTAAAGGACTAACACTGTAATTAAGACAACATTTTTGGATACCCAAAGCCGACCATTGCCCCATAGGCAAAAAACCTACTTGAGCAAGGTGCAAAAAAAGTTGTTTTCTTTACTTTAAATGCAAATATTATTCAATCTACCTTATTGATAAGGTCAAAGTTTTTGAAATTTCTTCCACCCATTCTTATAATAGTCTAGTGCAAGATCCCATATCCTATAGTTAGATATGAAAAAAAAGATTATACTAAATTTTTTTTTTTCTCTCTTTGGAATAGAAATGGAATTTTGGACAATTTGGAGTGTTGTTTTTTATTTAAGAAAAAAAAAGAAAAAAAGAATTGAAACTTTAGGAGGTTAATGATATTTTAAAAAATGAATTGGTGGGCCCTAATGGCTTCAACTTAGCTTATTGGATGGCATTTGCAGCTAACTCCAAGCTTTCTGTTCCCATCTCAAGTTCGCTACCAATGAAGTTCCCAATTGCTCCCACCATCACTACAGCAGTGGCAGGACTTCTTCTGGCCGTCGATGCGTTTGGAATTCAGATCAAGGGCTCCTCTGCATCGAGGCAGTGCCTGTTCGGCTCCTACTACAATACATTGGTAATTTGGTCGTGTCAAACTCTAAAAATGCTTTGAGACTTTGTCGAGAAAGGAGATACTAGCTACTTCTTGAAGAAGAAGTTGTGAGTTTTTATTTTTATTCCTTGTTTATTTCTTTTTTGGCACACATATTGGAACTAAGCTGTCAGTTTTAAGTTTTATTTGACTATTGAAGATCTGGGGTTCACGTGAGCCCCAACTTGATTTAATTTGCTCCAATTTATTTTATAGGGCAGAGCATGGTCTACAGCTATTAATGTGTACACAACGTACAAAAATATTCCTCTCCGTGATGTTTCAGTAGCCTAACTTAATTAACTTTCAAAACAGTCACTCTATTTGGAACGGATATTTAGTTAAAATGGCGGTATTCTGCAAACTTGGCACTTTCAGGTTTAGACTATGCGGTCTAAAATGTACACCTCTCTTAGATTTTAGACCGTACAGTCTGAAATCTATACCAATCCTAGAAAATGAATGAAAAAATGGCATATGAATACTGCCTTATTAACAAAATATCTGTTTTGGCAATTTGGTAAACACTAAATTATACCGCAGTAAGCCCATTTGCATGACTTAAGGTAAAATAGACCATTACAGACCAAATGAGGAGTTTGCCCTCATGTCATTGCTGAAATCTTCTAATTTTTTTCCCACATGTGGACAAGTGATAGAAATGATGAGAGCAGTTGAAACTATATTTTTTGGACAAAGTRTGAATTTGTTATGAATTTATGAAGTGTTCCACCCATCACGGTTTCTAGACTACCCCCAAACCAACTAGAACTGTATCCATCATGGTCATCTTACTCACCTAATGCAGTCAAAATAATTTCTAACACAGAAGGCTTGGAAGAATCACTTCCTATAATGAATTAACACTGAAAAGCTGAAAGTTCCTGTTATGGTCACTAATCACCCCATTCCAGTACCTAAGACATTGATTGTGGCCAAAATCTCATTCTTTGGAAGAAAACTGTAATGGGCTCATTCCTAGGGGTCTGTAATGGGTAGAAAGTCCGTAATGGGCTGTTTTACCTTAACTAGGTTTGGGTATGACAGAAGATCATTGGGAAGGGATTCCGTGTGGTGGGCAATGAGCAGCCCCTGTACGTCGGTCCGCAGGTGTGATTCACACCTGTGAACAAATTAACATATATGCCATAATATTGATACAATAGGTGGCGTCAGCTCTACTTAATAAATATATCATTCTGCACGTTCATTAGTATAATAAACTCATTGTTTTTTAATCTCACAGCACGATCTTGTGAAAGGCCAGGGTGAACTGACCTCCTCATTGCCCCCTTTTTTTACCTCGGGGGAAAACACTGAAATTCTTTTATCTGCCATGTATGAAAAAATTTGCAAATTCTGAATTCATATTTGCAATCAGAGGCCCCACATTAGCCAGGGGTGGTGAAGAAATATCAAATTGACATGGCACAAAATAGGGGGCAATTTTTACATTTACCCTCTGACAGGGGCAATGAGGGGTCAATTCACCCTGGCCGATCTGAAATCGGTATCATTCCCTCAGCATCAGTCGTCCACGCATTTAGGTGCTTATACCAAGGATTTAGTCCTGTTTTTTTTCAATTCACCTTGAATGGCGCAGTTGGCAGGAGAATCTCACAGGAATTTTTGCTTTGGTGTGTTACAATCACGTACGTAATCAAACTTTTGGACTAGAGGTCTTCTCCAAATTGGCTATCTGGAGCTTTTTCTTCACACCTATGTAAGTGAGTCCGAATGGTACATTTACCACCCTAATATATATCATTTTATGTAAGGTAAGTTTATGACTTCATAGATTTCCGAATGTCCTACTTTGAATGTCCACATGTTGAACAATGTGCAACAAGCATCTACACTAAATTATAGTGAAATTAGGTTGCCTTACCCAAAGAAAGTTACTCTATAAGCCATCAAAGTGAACAGATATTTCTACAAATACTTCCAATTCTACACATGGAGGTTCATGAGTCCCACCTACACCAATAACTAATTCAAAAATAGTGCATTCTTGTACATATACAATGAATATTTATATAGTGTGGAATGTCGAGAAATTAGTGAGGGGCAACCTAATTTCACTATTCAGTGTAAGTATTTATTTCTGTGGATATTTTAGGTCTTGCTGTCGGGAACATTGGATTTGTGTGGTTTTAGCTTAAGAGGTTTATCTCTAAATGATCATGTGATGGTCTTCATGTGGATCGTTTAGTCATTCATTCTGGAGTAATTTTGATTTGKCCACGAACCCAAATCTGAATTCATACAGTTTATGGCCTGTAAGATGCCCATCCCCTTGTTATTTTTACCAAGGAGTTTCATAGATACGATGATCAAATCCATAGCTCTCAACCAGAAGAGTCACACGCAATCTTCACGAAGTGGTTTGGTGTGCAACTCACGCAGTGTGTCTGYCACTGTTGGGGGATGGAAGATGAGTAGGCAATGCAAATCGCAACTTGAATTCTCTCCACACGTGCCAGTCCAGGTGCTAGCGTCGGTGCTCATCGAGTAAGTACTGCCGTTTTGAAGGACCTACGAAGTGGGTCAACTGCAGTTGTTTTCCAATTAAAAACTCTCTTGTCGGAACTAAAACCAGAACATGCATGGGTTGTTCGATTTGCGCCAGTAAAAAAGGAACAGACTGAGCATGGAGAGATCCTATTTGTGCCTGGATGTACAGCAGAGACAACTCAAACTCCCAGATCATGTCGTGAGAATTAAATAAAATAAAATAAAATTCTCTGCTGAGAACTCGTCCTATGGTTTTGTGTACTGTTTTCATTCTTCAATGGGAATTGTCCATTTGTTTCAAAAAACAAAAAGAAATCCCAGATCATCCACTAGTTGAAATAGAGTCGGAATCTGCGTCAGTCATGTACACTAGCTACTCCGATAATCTATTCCGTAATGAACAAAGAGCCAAATAATATATATACAGGACGACTTAAGTAAAGCGTAGGACGAATTCATTTGCTTCGAATACCTGGGTTCTAAAAATGAAAAAGGGGGTCGAAAGAAGAAGAAGGGAATGTTGATGTGCTACCTCATGAATTCATTGAATTGCTAATGGAAAGAAATTGAAGGAAAACATAGTAGCCGAAACTGAGCCAGTGCTACATGGAATTATTACCGTAAGCTGAAGCCAGAGACGTACGTTGAGAGTAGTAGAGATTTTCTAGTTCTGAACTAGTTAAACATAAACAAATTGAACCGAGTTTCACGGCCAATACAGATAATTATAAAATGATAAGTTCCTATTGTAACATCGCACAAACGCAATCATTTTTATTTTTTTGAAATAAATGGAACTCCATAGCTAGAAACAAGAAAGAAACAACAGCCAAGCCAGAAGACTGGACAAAGACAACATCTACAGAGACTAAAAAATGCAATTCATCAATCTTTTGGGCTTGAAGGAAGTTTTGTTTTTGTTTGAAACACATGTACAGTTTCCATAGATAAGGGAAAAAAGTACAGGAACCACAGGAACAAGTCCTCGGCGACAATTTTTTTCATTTTCATCCTGACCAGCTAATTCACCTTTTCTCTTTTTTTAAGCAATCTGAATTCAACCCATCGCAGAACGACCACCGGAAACAAGACCCACAACAGCCACTGAGACAAGACAAGACGGAACTAATTGAAGCTTCCCGAAGTTTTGAAATGGGAGACTCGAGCGAGTTAAGTTCGGTTAAGTTAAGTTAGTAAGTTTGCCAAGGGTGACAGGTTCCAGGGCTATGTTTCCCATGCCACGCCCTTGCTGCCACGTTTGACCAAGTTAGCGTCTTATAAGTATCACAGGGTGGGCTGGCACAATCTTCACGTGCACTGTTGTCATGCGACCTTACCTAGACTGATGAGTTCACAGTCTGAAGTATGACTGGACTAAGTGAAGGTATAGATCGATCGAGACACTGCTGCTGTAACTTCATGTGCATTTCCGCATCCACGGATTTCTGCTGGATCGATCTGACTTCACTCTTGCACTTGGAGCTCCTCGATCGGGTCCGTCCCCACGGCCCGTTCGTGTCTGTTACGTWMRKTWSSTWG